>WSFP011289129.1:0-47855 GCA_009831015.1 Picea engelmannii | reverse complement strand
AATAAGTACATGGATAAAGATTCCACAAGTTTCGGATTACTTGATTATGCTTATTATAATCAAAAGGAGAATTAGTAAAAACATGACCATTATACCTTCCATGATGATCTTCACTTAAATTTGGAGATGACTTGCATTCACTACCACAATCCTGAAGTGACGCGCCATTACCTTTGATGAAGTGTTCCTGTAATGTCTTAAGTTGGCCATTTGAAGCATTACTTGCTTCCGAAGTTTTGGAACCAATATTGGAGGATGCTCCAAGCGCCACTTCACCATATCCTAATCCTAAGTATCGATGCCTTTCCACAACCTCAATAGGATCAACGATACCTTGACCTTTACATCTAAGGCCCTTCCCTTCTTCATAACCCATCCTTGTTAGTATTCTCAAACCTACACCTTTTGTATGTTTTTCAAATGCACCAAAACCAACTTGATGAGAATGAGGAGAATTTTATGAATGACCTTCAATGCATACCTCATATGTGTTTTTTGAAATAGATGTATAAGGCACTTCTGTTAATCCTTCATTGCCTTTGTTTTTCTTTGAAACTTTCACTTGAATCGAGCTCTTTCATTCCAAGTAGTTTTCATACAACACTTTCACCATCTTGGCCATGGAAAACACCAAATTATGAACTCCTTCTCATCTTGAGAAAGTCCTCTTGTAGATTTCATTTTCTCCCTTGCGATGAGGTTTTCCCTGGTTAACATGCAAACTCAAATTCCAAATGTCAACTAGTTCTGATACCACTTGATCTAAAAATATCTTTTAATGACTATGGTTGAGTTTTTATGCATGTGTTCATTAACCAATTAAGGAAGCTTAATGAAAGAGGAATAAGATATGAGAATATATCATAGCCATGAACACATATACAAAACTGAAATGAATCAAGAAGAACAACAAACCAAAACAAGAGAGGTGATAATGGAGTTCGACAATCTCCCCTACGTCTCCGAACCTTTGTCTTAGCGGGTGAGGCTTCTTTATTTCTGTTCAAAACTCAATAAGTACATCACAATAGCTCCATAAGGATACAATACTAATCTAGACTTGTTCTCCCATATTTATAGAACCCAACAGAAGAAACAACACTCAAAACAGATGACCGTAGCTCCTAGAAATGGCCCGCAAAGATGCTCTCCTCAACAACTTCCTTGCATAAAAATGGCTTTGCCTTGGATTTCCTTTAGCATAACCCTTCTCTGACTGTCCTCCATGGCCTAAAAAAGGCTTGGTTTATATATATCTGGAGTTGGTTATCCTTCCCCAACTTCCTCCCAAAATCTGGGCTCAAAAAGAGCCCAATATCCCCCATAATGGGCAAAGTCCACTATTAACAGGCCAAAAAATATTCATAAAATTCTTATTATAAGATTAAAACCCACTTTATAACTAAATATGGGCACAACCCCCTTTTTGACTGGCCCCTGGTCGTATTATAAGTGGCCATGTTGCCAGGCGCTAACACCTACGTGATGGCCTCCCTTGTAGATCGATGCTTGGTCATATTATAGGTCCATAGGACCTCAGACCATGCTCCACGCGTGCACCCAAACCATAATATTCTTGGTTTAGCCCCTGGTCGGTAGGTTAGCCCAACCGACCGTGATAAACCCCTATGCCCGTGTTAAGATATAGCTCCGAATGATCATACGGTGGACAATTTTTCCAAACAATGGCCAACTGTCACTCTGTGCACAACACATAGCATGGTCTCATGGAAAGGTCACGTGGTGTGGGTTCCATCGAGGTCTGGGGGCTAGACCCCAACCCTATTTCTGTCGAAATAGCCTTGTAGTCCACTTTAAAAATAAGTTTTATGCCATAGTTAACAAGGTCCATGGTCGGGCGGGCTGGCTAGCTAGCCCGACCCCGCCAACACGCTGCTCGGTGGAGAGGTCCAAGGTTCGAGACCCATAACTCACAAAACATTTTGCAAAGAACCCCCAAACCAATTCTCGAGTGCCACATGGCACCACTCCATACATCCACTTATGAGCCACATGTCCAGTGAACGATTTGTCCATGTGTCAGCATTGTACCTGCCAACTATCTACCAAGGCAACAACTGTACTTGCCACTTGTCTTCTCAGTCAGTGTCTGTACCTTCCATGTGGCACCTGTACGAGCATCCCACATGTCACCCTTCTAGTGGTGATACATGTCACATCCTGTCTGGTCCATGTCAACTGTATGGATCCCACTGTGTCTCTTCCATGTGTCACACTACCACATCAACATGATGACTTCATGCTGACATCAGTGTTGAATTTTGACTATTGACTTGTTTGACTTTGTTTTTGCCTGTTTGTAAAAATGGTCAGAGTGTGATAACTCTTGCATATGGCATCCATTTGAGAAAGTAAATATACGGTCGAAATCAGCGCGACGAGACGGTCGCAATGGAATTGGTTTCATCTGATTCATAGAACTTTAATTTTTGAGCCTTTTCTAAACCTAGGAAGACTCCTGGATCTAATTCTGGATTAGAAACTTATTGGGAGAAAAGTTCCACAGAGGAATATGGAATATATGGGACCGGTCCCACTTGGTTTTTTTTTGTGGATGCGATCAATGAACAATAATACCCTATTGATAACTATGAAGACCAGTACATGAGATAGACCACACAGTGGCAAGAGAAGAGCCAAACCGTTCCATAGTTCACAAATACTTTCCATACCTTACGCACCGAGATGGGTATCAAATACTTCGAGCGACATCTTGTTCTAAAATATCGTGGGGCTCTGCATAGGTACATCCAAACTAAAATTGATTTCCTAAACATCTCATCATTGGGAGTTGCCTATCAATATGTTGTCAAAATCGAGAAAAAAATTAGGCACCAGAACAAATGGGAGTTCAGGTTTGCAAATATGCAACAACCAAAGCATGGTAAAGAAGGCCCTAACTAAGAGCCTCCCAAAAACTAGTCCAAGAAACATGAAAAGAAGGGAAAAGGAAAGACGATGAATGACACTGGGAAGTGGTGCAATTTCTACAAAATCCCCTAGCACAACACCGATGAATTTCGCTCGAAACAGTCATTGGTGGCTGAATTCAAAGATAAGGAGTCAAACCCTAATTCAGAATCCAATCTAGGAAATATTAAAAATAGACAGATCATTGACACAGACCCCATTGCTACTATCATGACCGCAACAATTCAACCATAAGAACCAGTATATCCTGAAGAGGGGGAGGCCTCTTTCATTCACATATGTGGGTGAAGGGGATCCCGTTGCATTTCTTTTTTTATAGTGGCAAACAAAAGAACCTCATCTCATATGAGATCATCAAACAATTGGGGTTGTCGACAACACCACACCCACAACCATACAACATCAGGTGGCTTCACCATGGATGGGATCTCTGTGTCAACCAACAGTGTCTCATGTCCTATGGAATCCATCCCTTCAAGGATGAGGTAGTGTGTGATGTTTCCCCTCTTGATGTATGTGATGTTGTTTTGGGCCAACCATATATGTGGAAACGTCTTGTTGTTTATGATTCTCGACCCCATAGTGTCATTATTACTCTGGGGGGTCAACTGTATAGAATACTAGAGGTAGTTCTAACTATTGTTCCACAAAAACAGTGTGACAAGGTAATCTCTCATACTGTAAAATTCATCATCTTCACATTTTGTTCAAAGGATTCACATAAGGCCACTACAGCCATTGCAACCTTAACACCTTCTATCCAACAAAGTAGATTGTAGAATAGAAAGCATATATTATTTATTCACCTACAATGGTGCCTACACAATGCCCCGTCAAGCCTAGAGACAACAAGTAGGTGGAATAGATTCAACCCCACCAGCAACAGGTTCGTGACAACCTTCCACAAACCAAGCAGTGCAACTTCTCCAACAAGGCACGTATCTCACCAAGATTCAGATTCATAAAACGCTTTCCCCTCTTCCCCGACCACTCAGTGCAATGGAGACCATTGCTTCCTAAGGGAGGACGATTGATCCAGGTGGATATTGGTGTCCACCCACCTGTTCCAAATTCCAATTGGCTCATCTGGACAGTTTTCAGTTCAACAGTTTCTTTGTAATGGGGAAATTTCTTTGTAATTGTGGGTTCTGCACTTACTGGGTTGTCTTGAATCCCTACAAAGCATCTAGGTGAATATTGGTGGCTGCCCACCTATTCCAAATGGCTTATTTTGTAATTTTTCGTGTCAATACATCTTCATGTACTTCTAGGGACATTTTGGGGCTCTAAACAATGTTTTATTGTCTTTCCATAGTTAAACTAAATGGAGTCAGAGTTTGAAAACATAATGTGTATTTCTCGAAAATACCTTTCTAATGGGCTATCACATGCCTAACATGGAGATTATATGTAAATGTTATGACCCTGGGAAGTTAATGTACTAACTTACCCCAACGGGGCCCACATGAATTTTGGTGCTTCATCTCCTAGGGTTAGGTTTTTGGATGTATAGGGTTTTGGCATTCATGTTTATCATAAAAAGACCTTTAGAGCCTCATTGTAATCATGTTCTTGTGAATGAGTGTAGTTGTCACATCTCTTCTCGTAGATAAAGCTGCCACCATTCTAGCGAGTCATGCACTCTATATTTTTACAGTCTCTCTACATTTATTTCATTAATAGAAATCATGTATTGTTGTATTTCTCTGTTTCTGGAAAATTTTATGTGTCGTTTTAATATATTTTCTTTCATTTCGTTCAAAAACTAATCTGGATCAGATGAGGATAATGAAAAATTCCCTCCTAGTGAGGATTATCAAGGTAGTAGAGAGGATTATGAAGATTTTCCTCCAAGTGAGGATTTTGAAGGTACTAATGAGGAGGATGGAAATTTTCCTCCTAGTGAGTATTTGCAAAGAAGGAATAAGGAGAATGGAGATGTTCCTCTGAGTGATGATTTTGAAGGAACAGATGAGGAGGAATAAGATATTCCTCCAAGTGAGGATTTTGAAGGGACTGATGAGGATGGTGAATATTTTCCTCCAAGTGAGGATTTTGAAGGGACTGATGAGGATGGTGAATATTTTCCTCCAAGTGAGGATTTTGAAGGGACTGATGAGGATAGTGAATATTTTCCTCCAAGTGAGGATTTTCAAGGGACTAATGAGGATGATGAAAATTTTCCTCCAAGTGAGGAGTTTGAAGGTACTGACATGGATGGTGAATGTATTGTTTTAGCAGGAGAAATTAAAGGTTCCAATGAAGATGATGAATATTTTCCTCCAAGTGATGATTTCCAAGGTACTAATGACAATGTTGAATATTGTCCTCCAGGTCATCATTTTGAGGGAAGTAATGAGGATGATGTAGAATTTCCCTCAAGTGGGGATTTCAAAAGTAGTGAAGATGATTATGTCGATGGAAGACACTTTCTTGCAGGTGATTGTGTTGTCGACAATGATCTTGATATTTCTCTTCTCATCGAGATTATGAATGAAGATGATGATGGACCTAATAATGGAGATCATGTTCTAAATCATTCAGGTGCAACAAATCAAGGTGATCAACAATCTCTTGTTCAGTCTCCTCACAATGTTATGTATGATTATAGTGAGAATGATATTCCTCCTAGTGATGATGTTGAAATAGTGGAGAGATTGCAAATAAATATTGTGTCCAGGACGAGGAATAGACCTTTTTATACCAATCCAAATCATTATAGTTATACAAGGTCCATGAAATAATTTCTCACTAAATCATTTTCCATTAGTGATTTGATTTCTAGTCGTTGTTGTCAAAATAATTGTTTAAAAAGTATAGACTACATGTATGCCTTGCAGAAAAGGAATATTTATTTGTCAATGAATAAGAGCATGAAAAATACATATTTAGTGGGGTGCATGATATCTATGAAGATATGATATGATTATGGCATTGGTATTCTTTTACTTTGCAGAAAGGATTTCAAAAAATTCCACCCAATTGGCAATATTCGTCTATTAAGGATCCAAACATGATTGGAAAAAGATCCTACATTTTAGTCTAAGGTACATCATGGATGAGAGATTGGCCCATTAACAAACAATGCATTGTCATGGATGTGATACTTATTTTCCAAATTTGGAGAGTCTATGCCAGATAGAGAGACAATACATATTCCAAATAATTTCTCAAGGAATGAAATCTACAAGTTATAAAAAGAATATGTTGAAAGTGTTGAAGGAAATCATAATTTTATTTCATATGCATATTTTACAAGAGTATGGAAGAGACAATTCAACAATGTATGTATTCCTAAGAAGTCAAGGATGGGGATTTGTAGTATATGTGTTTCTCTTAAATCAATAAGAGATAAATATGAAGGGGCAGAAAGAGGTATATATTTACAATTTTGTTTTGTTTAAATTCGATAGTTATCAAATATGAAAACATATTATCAATAATTTCATTTTGTGTCATGTGCAGATTCTATAGTCAAAGCACTTCAAGAACAAAATAATCAAGAATCAAGTGAAAGGAAAAATTTGTACAAACATAGAAAGAAGTGTTATGATGCTCCATATAAATACATGGGTATGCTAATTGATGGCATGGACCTGAAAAAAAGAACTTATGCCACATTTTTTCTGTACACCAAAAAATTTACAAGAAGATAATTTCATTCAGTTTCACTTGGTTGGTTGTATGGTTTTTAATGGAACAATGTATCCAAGGGTTTACTTCACAGCTCCAAATATTCATAATTATGAAAATCTGACCATCACCATAATTCATTATGTGATCAGTCACCGGTCTGGTAATATTCCTCAATTTTTATAACTACAGTTGGACAACACTAGTCGTGAAAACAAAAATCAAATTGTGTTTGGATATCTCAGCATGATTGTTGAATTGGGAATATTTCAAAAGGTTAAAGTTGGTTTCCTTCTAGTTGGACAGACGTGTGATCATATTGATCAAATGTTCAATCATTTTTCAGTAACATTGAAGAGGGAAAATGTTGTAATCCTACCATCATTAATTGAATGTATTAAGAAATCGTACATTCCAGAGCCTATTTTTCACATATTAGAAGAAAATGTTGACATACAAAGATTTATCCAAGGACCAGATGGTGAAGAAAAATGTATTGAGCAACTTAATGAAATTATCTCCCCACATCAATTTTGCTTGAAAAAAGTTTGTGGGAAAACACTTATATGGAGCAAGAAGTATTCAACTACTTTATAATGGAGGCCTTCATCAGGTTTGGAATTTTTTAAGTTTATTCCATATCATCCAATACTTGCGTCAAAGTTAATGTTATTACAATCAGTTGCTAAAATCCATAATGCACGAAGGCATAATAGAGATGTAGATTATTATGAATGCTTGGAGGAAATAAAAAATTCCATTAAAGATACATATGAGTACTTTGATGTTGTTGATTCTATTTGGTGGGAGTCTTTTTTCAATGATCAAAGTGACATAATTTCAAACTCAACAAATGAAGATACATTTTTGAAGAATCCATTTATTTGGCCACAAAATATGTCAAATGAATCTGAAGAAAGAAACATTGTTGAAAACAAGAATCTCGAGATGCTATTGAGTTTTCACAGGTAGAGGAAAGAGAAATGTATATTGGTTCTAGAAGATCACGTGCACAACTTGAAGAAATGGAAGATATTTACAGGGGTTCAACACAAGATATTAAGGAGGGTTGCATGATTGCAGTCTTAGCGACTAAATATCCACATGGTTATCCATTCTAGATTGCAAAGTTTATAAGGACCAACAAAGAAAATGAAGATGTTATAGTAGTTGAAGTGCATTGGTATGCAACAAGTACACACCCATTCAATGGTGTGTATAAGAAAGAGATGGTGGTTGAGAAACAGAACAATAGAAAGAGAAAAATAAAGGGTCAAAATATAACTTGTTGTCGCATTGACCTCTTAAAATTAGAGAATGTTGGCATACTTGTCTATGACTTCAATTTGGCAAAGAGAGGAACTCTTCGCTCCAGGACCATAGATATTATCAAGAGGTTGTTGACATAAGAAATAAGTGCAATATGGGATTCTGATGATCCTAGTCATAGATCAAAGAGGCTTTTGACATCTGAAATGTTGGGAATACATGCAGACTCAGATGGTGCACTCATTGATAATAGAGAAAAATATGGATCATCTACATCTTCATCCAGTCATTCATCTGAAGACAATGTAGATTGTTATGGTGTGTCAGAGTCCATGGATGAATTTGATTAAGTGTAGGAAACATTTTATGTATTTTTTATCAATATGATGTTTGTATGGTAACAAAAAATGAGTGTTCTCAGTTACATATGATCTTACATGAAGTTATGAATCATTTCTATGTTTTATGAATTATATGTTTTTATTATGGAGAATATATAACAAAATTTCTTAGCTCTTTTGTTTTGAATTAGGACAATGTAACAAAATAATTTATGTTTCGTTAAATGTAATTTGTATAGACTTGTTTATTTAAAATAGAAAAATATTTCAAGGTTATGTTGAATGTTGAGATCTAAAATGGTGATATTTTCATGCCATTATGTATTATCTTGTGGTTGGAGTGATAAACTAACCTAAAAAAGTAAATATTAAGGGTTGATTTTATGATTTGTTTTGTAGCAGCGATAATTTTTTACACCACTTTAAAAAATGTGTTAATTTTTAGGTTTTGGTTGCAATGGTACTTGCCGCACTAGGATAAGGTTTCAAATGAGGTATAATTTTAATGTTTAGGAAAAAAACATTTTCTGTCGGTATCACCATTCTTTGATTTAGGTGTTGATTTTAAGGTTCTTCTGAGCAACTATATGCATGTTTTAGGCCATGCTTGAAAAAAAGTTGTAGTTTTAACCTAAAAAAAAAGGTTGCTACCGGTAGCACCACTTTTTTTATTTGAGGGTTAATTTTGTGGTATTTTATGCAAAAATATGGCTTTTAAGGGCTAGAGATATCGTTTTGAGGTCATAGTTCTCGTTAAGTTTGTAATATTGTTAGGCCTGATTTCGTTTCTCGAAACGCGAGTTATGGCTTCTTGAACATTGCATAGTTTATTCCCCTTCAAATTCGTGGCCCTTTATTCTTTGAATTTTCTATTTCTTTTCATTATTGATCTTGCCTCAATTCCTCTTCTAACCTATTCTGTTTCTCGAGAGATTTTTTGGCCTCCCATTTTTCCATAATTAAGACACCTCTTTTCCCACTACCATTCCACTTCTATACCTAAATATGGCCCTATTATCCTAGAAATCCATGATTTTAAGCCTTAAACCTTGCAACGAGCATTTAAAGGTAATGGTTGCTTATTTTAATGTATTTCCTAAGTTCTTGATAGATTTTAATGAGTTTTTGAACTAACATTTACTATTGAAGAAAATTGTCTAGTTCAATTCTTGTACCTACAATGTAATTTTGGTACCTAAGTTTGTATATTATCATATATGCACGTGCCCAGGTGGAAAATGAGCACATGGGTTTTGTATATATGGTCCCCATCATGGTGTGTGTCCCTTGGTTCGCACCCAGGTCACACATGGAAGTCTCCATCCATGATCAAGGGTGTCTTAGTAAAAAACCCGTGTTGAATTAGCACCAATCAAATTTCAAGGATATTTCCAAGAAAACGAAGAAGAATCTAAGAATCCGAGAACATGGGTTTTGTGAAAGATGATCTCAATTATATCTCACTCAAGTAGATTCCTGAAATATGGCAATGTTAGGGAGATATGGGAGTTTTCCTAATCTGTGTTTTCCCATATTTATGTTGTGGCCCATTTTTCAAGACTTTCAATGAATTGCAGTTCATATTTGAAAGGCTTTATGAATATCATATAGATCAAAATCGATTTCCTCGAGCTCATAAAAAATTTCTAAGTTTACCAGGTGGATCGTGGAAAGATAAACCTGGCTGATATGTTTGTTACCTATGTCATTTTGGGCATTTGTGTTCACAAGAGCACAGGGGATTGATTCTATCTTTCATCTCCTGGACTTTCTTATGTATATTGTAATGTTATGTAATGAAAAGAAACAAGGGATGTTGATGTTGTGACTTTTGAATCGAGGTTGTAACGAGTTGTATAATATAATATTTTTAAATATTAAATTCTGATGTACAAAGGTTGATACATGTTGTAACTCTATTCCAGTATCGATTAATACAAGTTTCAGTTCCTGTCTACGATGTTATTTTAATATCCTTACTGTAAGGTTTTCAGGCTTGTTACTGGTTGGAAAGGGCCCACCAATCTGGGATGCAACGCTTTTTATATTTGTGTTCGATTAGTTTTGAATGTTACAACAATAGTTAAATTCATTAACTTGTGTTTGATTTATTATGTTCCATCCATGATTTCACAATTGCAATAAGATTTTAACCTGTGAATGATTCATAAGAATTAATTGTGTGATCCTCATTACAGTTTATGGTATTGGAATTGGTAGCTCACTTCAACTCTAGAGATAAACAATAACATCATTTGCACTCTCTCAGGGATAACCGTTTACAATTTATGGTTTGTTATTTCATTGAAATCGTAGCTTAGCTCTTTAGGCAATGCAAGCTATAAAGTTATATTCACAATTGTAATTACACAGTCATGTATGGATCGATTCAATCACTAATAAGAAGACATGAAATCCTTGAGGTAAATAAATTTCATGTACCCTCTCTATGAGGATTGATCCCAAGGGATTGGAAATCATTCTTTGAATTTTTCCTTATTGTTCTAAATAACAAGTTAATAATATGCAATGAATGATAGTTGAGTCACATCTATGCATAGATAACTTGTGTGTACATAAGAAGTGTAGTGCCACCAGATATCCATCACATTGAACTTATTGATTGGGAATTCAAGATTTAAGACTAATTATTCATAAGATTTATCTTTGAGTTCATAAATCCAACTTAAGATTAGCAGTAGATGAATAGGGTTTTAATATATTTATAATTGACCAATTCAAAGGAATGGTTTGAAGTAAAAGTTATGGTTATATCTAGTACTTTGTTTTCATTTTTTTTTGCACAGTAGTTGAGATTCTTTCTATCAAATATAACCTCGTAGAAAAATCACGAACACTTATATCGATAAGGAAAGATTGTATCTTGAAACTTGGAAGGAGGTTTGACAAAAGAATTAGCCATTTATTCTTGTCTTTAAGTTATTTACCGGGACTTGAATATTTTGTGTGAGAACACTTAAACATCCATTGATTGAGAATTAGGACAAGAATAGATCAAAGGACATGATCATGCACATATCAAATATCTATGCATGACATATGGAGTTATCAAATTATGTTCATACTTGGTATTTGTTGGAGCCGCCTTTGTTTTTTACCTTGTCTTGAATTTCATGTCTTAATGCTCGAAATCGAAAGATGGTTTTCGTATTTTCCTTCTGTGGTTTCAAAATCTCTGAAGTCTTATCACGCGAGTGACGATAGTTATCGTACTCTCAAGGTGAGTTCTACTTTTCGTCAAATATTTTCCCCCCTTTGTTTTACCTCGGGATTTCGTATGTCGGATGCTATAGATCACATAGTTCACAAGTCCCGAACAATGAAACGGTGAAATCATTTTAAAATTTTACCCAGGTCAGTAACGAGAGTAAAATTTCCCTAAATTATGGTTAAGCATCATCGAGGTTTCGTGTCTCGGCGTTTACTAAATCCAAAATTCTTACTGTCGTAACCCCGATATCCGAAACCACGAATTTCTTGTTTTAGTAACCCACGTTAAGGTTAAAGGTAAAAGCTTAGCCGTGGTTAAGTTCTGTCGGAAATTCGCAACTCGACGTATTTTCTTTTAAAAATCTACACTATCAAAACCCCAAGTCACGAAGTCGCGATAAAGATATGAACATAATTAATTAAACACCTAATCTGATTTTATCCTCCCTTTTAATTAAAACATACCATCACGATCTCGTAGTTTCGCAACTCGGCATACAAACTTCCCGGAAGCTATATCTTTGAAGCTCTGAGTCGCGAAATTGTGATATAAATAATCACATAATTAATTAAGTGCCTA
Source organism: Picea engelmannii (assembly GCA_009831015.1). Lineage (NCBI taxonomy): Eukaryota > Viridiplantae > Streptophyta > Pinopsida > Pinales > Pinaceae > Picea > Picea engelmannii. Next base: position 35,849 of record WSFP011289129.1, on the reverse strand, counting down.
ATCACAATTACGTTTTTATTAACCAAAGTCAATCATTGCAATTTCGGGTGTTAGAGGTTCAAAGGGTTAAAGCAAAGATTCTCGATGCAGTGAGTACCGAAAGATTAATTAACTTGGGTAAAACCTGATTAATTGAGCTAAGCCAGTATTTCTCGTGATTTGATGCATGCACAATTTATGAGGCAGTCTTAATTCTTCCTTACGCCAACTGACATTTCGAACCGCCAAAATTTATGGCATTAATTAGAAACAAGGCGAATCGACAAGTAAACATTGAGTTTTTATTGCTAAATTTATATTTAAGCGTGATTTGACTGATCTGTTCTTAAAAAGTACTGAGTTTTCGAATATATAGAGTTGTTATTCGTTATAACAAATTCATTTCTATATTACGCAGAGCACACATTTCTCAGTGAACTAATTTCTATATGTATACATATTTTTATTACAGAAGAGCTAAAGCAGGATCTCCCGTCATGGCCCCGCGAAAAGCATATAAAGCCAACGTTGAGGTTTTGGGACAAGGTTTGGACAACGTCACTGATACTTCACCTCGAAGTGTCGAATCTATCTCGAACTGGTCGTTTGTTTCTGATGTTCTACAGGCCGAATTAGTGAATTATTCTGATGATTCCAGTGACAATGAAAAAGAGGACATAACCACCAAATATAAGATCATGGACCACACTAGTTTGGTCCGAAACGTCGAAGAACATAAAACCTATGCGATGGATCCGAAAGCACTCTCTGAACAAAACAATAATCGCAAAAGTCTTAGAACAGAAATATAAGATCGTCTTCCAATATAGAATGCATAAAGTAACGGTTAGGCTGCGACTTCTCCCTTACTATGATATGGTTCGGTGGGAATTAGACCATGTGGACATACCAACCAGAACCATCATCAATGAGCAGAAGGTCACCATTGGGACTTTCAGACCCGAACAATTGCAGGCTATGTACAAGTTGCCTACCGTGTCGGACCTTACATACGATGCCGAATTCTTGGAGAAGCTCAAACAGAAGGAATGTGTGCAATATGACAAGACTATGTCCATATTAATCAGAGACTGGGTTTCACACCCTGCGAAGTTCAGGGTAGACAATAATGGTATATATTCAATAACTTCCTTGGAACCACAGTTCAAGTATATAGCTATGATGACCTGTAGATTATACGGGAGAGAGGACACCTCACATTTGTTTCTTCAATGGGTGTCTCTAATACATCAAGTCATCGAAGGTTGTTCCTTCGACTGGGCGAAAATGTTGTCTGATAGCTTGACCAGTCGAGTTACAGAGTATCGGGCACAGAAAGAGAGCGAAAAGATTTCTTCATTTTTTATGTTTGCATACATTATGGACGTCGTGTGATTTCTAACACCCTTTCCATTAATGATCTAGAGTTGGACTCCAGCAGAGGCTGAGCCCATCCATGTCTATCATTCAAAATTGTGGGAAAACAAAGCGACATATTTCGTATATGAAATCTTTAACTAGGTAATGGTACCACTGCATGTCACTATTTTCGGCTACCCGCCACCCAGGATATCGGATAGTATAGTGATGAATTTGAGAAGTATAGCTGACTGGTATGTAGAAGCTGAATTCTCATATCTCAGAGTTTTCGGGGCTTCTGTTCCCCTACATGCATTGCCATTATTCATCCCTGACAAGCTAGCTTGTCGTGAGGTTGCTAGACAAACAGTAATTGGTGGCATAAGCAAGGAGCTTAAGGGATATTCAAAGAAGGTATGGCCACCTTTTCCTATTCATTTAAATTCATATTCTTTGTTAGATTTTGGGCATGCTAAAGCTGAGGCAACAGCCCTGGAAGACCTAAAATTGGTTCTTATTGAATTCAAGAAGCACGATCTGCAAAGGGTCGTAAGTAATCATTTGGCTAGTTGCAGACTCAAGAGGTTCGAACATGAAAATTCTCCCTCGGATGACATTTTCCGAGGTGCAAGATCTTATGCTGAGATTTTATCTCAGATACAAACCCTGGCACCTGAAGAGAGGGCCGATGTTCTGAAATTCCAAGAACATCGACGTAGTTGACTTCCCGCAGTATTACGGGGTGAGATTCTGAGTACAACGGAGGTGAAACAAAAAGATGCCGAAGGCTCCAAAGATGCGACACCCAGTCAAGAAAAACACCAAGACGGGGAAGAGAAAACTAAGAGTCTGAAAGCAGAGATAAAGACTCCCAACCTGCCAAAAAAGCAGACTCTGGTTACTACTCCGGGGCAACCAGCTAAGAAAATCGGAGATCCCATCGCATCCATTACTCCCTTGCAGTCATCTCAGGGAAAAATTGACGCAGAGTGTATTTTAAATGAAAAATTGAGACCTATAAGGATGGAAGAGCTCCCTCCAAATGAGTTCTTCTTTGATAAGAAGAGAAAGGATGTGGTAAAGAGAGAATTCTATCAGGAAGGGGAATCGACAGCCAAGAAATACAAAGTATTGACTGATGGGAAAGAAAAGAAGAATGAACAGTTAGCAACATAAATAGTCGAGACATTAGGGGCATATGCCACAACAAATCAATTTTCAGTCGGGGTTTTGAAAAACCAGCTGAAACAAAAAAATCGCCTCATCAAAACCTTAGAAGCCAGACTAGCCACAACAGAGGAGGCTACCAAGGACCAGGCGAGTGTAGGGATAGAACAAGAAAGGTTGGTTGATAAAAGTGAGATAGAGCTGCTCAAGACTAAGCTCGAATAGGTAGAGCTGGTGGTTTGGAATGGTCAGATACAAGCGGGCCAGCAAAAAGACTTGATCGAATGGCTACAGGATAGAGTGGAAATCATCGAAAGTAAATTTATAAATATCGGGATGTTCTAGTTCTAGGCGATGGAGATTCGGAGTAGAATTTCTATGGCCCAGCGAAATTTACTCGCCAAGGTAGAGGTGATTCGGGACAACTGCTTACTTGTTAATCAAGTTTTGGAAAATTTATCTGTCAGAGAAAGAGAAGTTGGAGCAGCACGAATCGCTTTTCAAGAGGCTGTAATAGCTACAAACAATAGGGAATCGGGAAGTACTCCCAGGTTTTCCATTTTGGAGCAAACCAGAGGAAATATTTTATTAAAAGAATGGGAGCACAGTATCTCAAAATGTAAGTTGCAAGCCAAGAGGGTAACGAAATCCTTAGAAGAGGCTTTTAGTTCTATAGATGGTAACTTGTTAGGCATTGATAGCGAAGGTAATGCTGAGGCATTGAGTCAAATGAATATAGCAAAAATCTCACTTGACTTAAATGAAAAAGAGGAAAGAGATTCGGCCGAGATCTCACAGGTGACTATGGCAAACATAGTTCAAATAGATAAATGTATGAATAAACCAAGTGTGCAATTGTGCGCTATCGACATCATAGATAGACAGATGGAAGAAAGGTTACCACAATTAGCCTAAGATTGTTACTCTTTTGAAGCCAATTGTCAAGCAGAACCGTCAAGGCTGATATCTCGGTTGGTGGAAAGATGTGTCACTTGTACCGAGCATGCGTGAGGACAAGCTTCTACCACCAAATAAAGACAGAGATGAATACATGGAACGATTGCTCTCCTCCTTATCATAACTAAAAATTTTGCAAGGATTGAGATTCCATCTTATGTAAAATTGTATAAATATACCATAGAAAGAAATAACCGAGGCTGGACCTTTTTTATGTCGATTGTAATAGAGGTTTTCTATTTTGAGAGTTAATATAAAGAAAATCCAAAGATTCTCAATTCCGTCACGACTGTGTTATGAGTTTGTTTCCTTGTATCTCATATTTCATTTCCTTTCATATTTATATCTGATGAATGCTTCACTATAATTTAGTACAACCTCTACTATAGTGAATGAATTTTGGTTTTCTATATTGTTTACTGTTTTTTTTCTGTACCAGCTATCAGTAGGTATAAGACCAGTCAACACTTTAAGAATTCTATATATATCTTATGCTTCATTGGGTTTTTTCTTTACATTTTTCTTCTTCTATTTATACGTGAGATCCTCCCTTGATAGGAGCCTTACTCGATAAACATCTTAATGTTTTCTCCCACCCCATACATTTTTATTAAAATATAACTCAAATACGGGAAAGAGCCTTTGGTTTGCACCCTTTTTTCACTCCTGAAACTATAAACTCTCTTTTATATGACCGAAATTGAGACAACACTTAAATTCCCCCTGAGGTTTTCTTATCTTATTGTTCCTCCATGATTGCCCCTGTAACAAGACAACCTAAAATCGAACCTAGACTATCAGATCAAACACATATTGCCTTGAACCTTTTTGTTACTATTCTTAAAACAACCACTACCCGGGTTGAACTCGAACGATCATGGGCAGCGATTGAGCGGGATATAAACATCCAGGAACAGTTGGAAGCTAGACAACACCAACATAGAAATCATCCCTAGTTTCCCTTGCCGAAGGTTGACATTTCTTCCTTCTCTACCCTTTACTCACTTTCGGATGCCTAGACACTGTACTTCTAAGCCTTAAGTATAGACTCTGTAACAACATCTTTTTGGCGCCATTGCCGGGGACCAAACTTACGAAATCTTTTTCCCTGGGAAAACGACATTTATTTCGTTGAAAGTGCCACCCTTTGATAGTGAACAAAGAGTGCACATCTTTTAAAGGCTTTCTAATATTTCACTTGGTGAATCCATGATTAATAAGCTGGCATCTGGATGAAGGAATACCAGGCAAAACCTGGATGGTAAACAGACCACACCCGTTATCGACCCTGAGAAAATTTTAAAGCCGAGAGGATCTCTTAAGACGACCCCTGTAGTCTATCAACCTAAGTACCTGCAACTGAAGACCAAAAGTTCTTCTGAACCTTCGAATTCACACAACCCTCTCTTCGACACTAAGGATCTAACATCGAATTACTCTGAAGTTAGAAGCGAAACTTGTCCGATAACCCCTGCAGAACATAAAGGGAAATGTCCTGCAGAAAATTTATATACTATCGATATATCATCGACTCTTCAGTTGAATTTCGTGACCTCACATGGTCTCGAAGAATATTTCACACATCCATCTTCCACACCTAATGGTTCCCCTAACTACATCTCTTGCAAGTCTGAAGAGCCAAGCCCTCGCATCCCTTATCAGTCATCCTCGAATTTTTCACCCCGCGAAGAAAATAAAGATTCACATTTAATCTTCCAAAACCCCCTTTACAACTTTCCACTAATAACGATGGCAGCTGCCAGAGGAGGAGGTGGAGGGGTTATCGGAGGAGGAGGTGGAGGAGTTGGAGGCCAATGGCCTACCCCCCCTCCCAGAGTGTTTGAGAAAGTGGCAGCAAGATACGCTCCCTTGGTATTGCCCGTTCCTCTGCACGACCTTCCCAAAAATTATATAAAAAAATTGCCGAAATTCACTGGGGAAGGAGATTTGACCGCAACCGAACACATAAATTTCTTTGATCAATTCGCAGACATTCTAGGTATCGAACATGAGGATGTGTATTCGAGGCTTCTTGTGCAAAACTTCGAAGGTCAGGTCTGAACTTGGTTTCAGAGTCTACTTGCAGGATCGATCTTGTCTTATGACACCTTGGAAGATGATTTCCTTAGACAATGGGGCAAAATAAAGGACCACCTATATTATTTAACCGAGTTTGGGTCTTTAAGAAAAAAGAATTCATAAATAGTTATGGAGTTTATTCAAAGATTCAACAAGTTGTATAACAAAATTCCAACCGTGGCTTCTGGTAAGCTTAAAGATAAAGTAGAAATGGGAAACCGAGAAACTAAACAATTTAACAAGCAGGGCCGTCAAGGTCTAATAGATACACAGATGACAAAGTAGACGATATGGCCAGGGTAATTAAGGAACTGTCTAATAAAATATCCAGAATGGAGCTAGAATAGGCCAAAGTTGATTCTTTTGCCAAAAAGGATTTCAAGAGGAACACCAACCCCCCAAACCAACAAAGACAGATAAAAAACGAAGATCAAAAAATACAAGCTCCCCTAAAGAACGAAAATTTTATAGGAGCAAATGATCTCCAAGATTTCAGAGATTCAGATAATGATGTCACGAACTTCAGTGATGACTGCACACAACCGTATCTGACTAGAGAAGATTATGAAAAATCTTTAAACACTCAACAATCGTCAGTTAAGGGTGGAGACAGAGATCATACTAACCTTCGTAGCTCTCATGAAGAAACCAAAATAATAATGGCTGAGGTCCAACCTAAGTATAACTTGAGATCTAAGAGTAAGCCCATTTCAACTACTCAACCTAAGAAAATTCTCCCAAGAGGTCAAACTTATGAGCCTACTTCTGAAGAAACCCTATTACCTAACAACAAAGCGAAAGTAGTAAGCACACAAGAGTCCGAAGTGGGAAAAGTTGAGACCCAAGCACAAGGAACCGAAACAGCTAATAAAATTATGCCTTCAACCAAGACCATGAGTAATAAAGAGGTCCAAACAAATAAGTCGGAAAGGAAGGATTCAGAAGTCCCAACTAGAGAAATAAAAAAGCTGAGCGGAGTTTTCAGTTTCTAAAATGAGATAAATAAAATTAAGATACCAATCCCTCTGGTAGAATTAGCAAAAAACCCAGTTTATCGGAAGAAGATTACCAAAGTGATAGGTGTCTCAGAGCTAGAAAGCTAGTCTGACGTTTTAAACCTGGAAGATGATAAAACCAACATCACTTTTGGTCCACATTTTGAAGGGGCCAAAGACATTATTGCTCCCTTTTGTATCACCTCAAATGTATACGATCAACTGCTACATAATTGCATGCTAGACTCCAGAGCCTCCCATAACGTCATGCCTAAAACTATTATGGACAAACCGGGTCTCCAGATCACCAGACCTTACAGAGATATTTACTCTTTTGAATCGAGAAGAGTTAAGTGTATGGGAATGATAAAGGATTTAGTAGTTACCCTGGCACAAGTCCCAGTTAAGAGTATCTTGATGGATGTGGTTATTGCTAATATTCCCCCCAAGTATGGCTTACTGTTGTCTAGGTCATGGGGAGCCAAGCTGGGGGGTTCTCTTCAAATGGATATGATGTTCGCCACAATTTATGTGTTTTGTGGGCAATTTACTCGGTTTTACATAGAGACGAGGTTAGCATATACAGTAAGCGACCCTCAAAATCCGAGCAATTTCCCTATTTACATTGCAGATCAAGATTTAGAAATTGTATCTTATCTTTTGATGACAGTTTAGATGGTTGTTTAGAGGAAAACGATATAGAGAAAGAAGAGTCAAGTTACATGACCGAGGATATGTGTAGCACCGGTATCTGAAAAATGTTTTTTGACGGTGCCTCATCTTGCGAAGGGGCTGGTGCAGGAGTGCTTTTAGTGGCTCCCGAAGGAAAGTTTTTTGTTCCTTTTTCTTACATACTGCAATGGGATATAGATTATACTAACAACGTATGTGAATATGAAGCATTGGTCTTAGGATTAGAGGCTGCCAGGAAGCTAAAAATAAATAACCTAGAGGTATACGGAGATGCAGAGTTAATAGTCAAACAAATAAATCAACAGTACCAAGCCAAACATCCTAGATTAAGATCATATAAGAATTGTGCCTGGGATCTGATGGAAAACTTTTTATCGTCTCTAAATGTCCACTTCATCCCACGCGCAGAAAACTTACATGATGATGCATTAGCTAAATCGGCTTCAACTTTCACTCCTCCTACAACCTTTAAATTGAAGTATCACATAGAGATAAGACATAGACCATCTATACCAGATAATATCCAGTAATGGCAGGTTTTTGAGGATGATGAACAAATTAAGAAGTTTCTTGAAGCAGTAGGTGAATTTTTCGAAACTCATGTAGACCAAGAAAATCAAAATGACCAGATATGAATCATGCAAGAAGGGGAGGATCCTCAAGCTTTCCAAGACAAAATCACAAATCATCGTATGCTGGTCCTAAAAAATAACCAGATTCCAAAGGGACTGATCCCTCTAGAAAGACTGTTTGATCAAAACGACATACCCGTAAAATCCACCTTACAGCCCCAACCCAAAGAGGTTGAGGACTGTGACATAGGAACCAAAGAAGAGTCCAAGATGGTTAAAATATCTAAGCTTCTCCCCCTCTGAAATAAAGGACAAATATAAGGACCTACTTAGGCAATTTAAAGACATTTTCGCCTGGTCTTATGACGAGTTAAGAACTTACGAAACTACCGTGATCGATCACAAGATACCTATAAAACCTGGGGTCAAACCTTTTAGACAAAAGCTTAGGCAGATCAACCCCATTTTATTACCTGTGGTCGAGAGAGAAGTGAAGAAACTTTTGGAGGTGAAAATTATAGTACCTTTGATATATTTTGACTGGGTGGTGAATCTAGTCTCGGTCTGAAAAAAGAGTGGAGAAATCAGACTGTGCGTGGATTTCAGAAATTTAAATAAGTCCTCTCTTAAAGAAAACTATCCACTGCCTAAAATGGATCATGTGCTAGAAAGGGTAGTTGGGGCGAATAGAATATCTATGATTGACGGTTTCTCTGGATATAATCAAATTGCCATGAATGAACAAGATAAAAAAAAAACAACTTTTACTACTCTTTGGGGTACGTTCATGTATGATAAGATGCCTTTCGGTTTGATGAATGCAGGAGCCACGTTCCAACGTGCTATGGACATCGCTTTCATGAGAGAAATGGATAAGTTCATAGTCATCCATCTCAATGATTTAACAGTCTTCTCCAAATCCGACGAAGAGCATCTGGTACATCTTAAACAAACATTCGAAAAATGCCGCAGGTTTGGTCTATCCTTAAACCCTAAGAAATCACACTTCACCATGAAAGAGGGTAAATTAATGGGTCATATTGTATCTAAGGATGGAATTAAGATTGATCCTAAGAGGGTTGAAGCAATAGACACTATAAACATTCCCAGAAATGTAAAAGAAATTCAATCTTTCTTAGGAAAAATAATTTTTTTACGAAGATTTGTCCCAAATTTCGCTGAAATTGTAAAATTGATCATAGATATGCTGAAAAAGAACAACGAATTAAAGTGGACAACATAAGCCAAAGCATCATTCACACATATTAAGAAAGTAATAGCCAAGGCACCTGTATTGGCAAGTCTCGATTATCTGAAAGACTTTCTTATTTTTTCATTTTCCTCCGAACACACAATTGTTGTGGTGCTCCTCCAAAAGAACGAAGAGGGTTTCGAATAGTCGATCGCCTTTTTCAGCAAGAGTCTTAAAGACGCAGAACTTAAATACGATATAATAGAAAAACAAGCGTACGCCATGGTAAAAGCACTAAAGGCATTTAGAACATATGTATTGCACTCCAAGATCATTGCGTACGTACCAACCAGTTCTGTGAAAGAGATTTTGGTACAACCAGACAGTGACGGGAAAAGAAGACGATGGCTGGCCAAGATTCAAGAATTTGACCTGGAAATCAAACCTACTAAATTAATAAAAGGACAAGGCCTGGCCAAACTTTTGGCTGAATCAAATCTTAGAGCTCTGAATATAAACTGCCTATAGGGATATGAGGAAAATATGAACGTAAGCAAGCTTGATGAACCAACAAGTGCAATTAAGATCGAGGAGAAGTTTTCATCATCAGAATGGTACAGAAACATAGTATCCTACCTACTAACTCTAAAATGCCCAAGGGAACTATCACCATCAAAAGCCAGGACTTTAAAGATTCATGCGATTAAGTATTATATCGCCGAAAATCAACTATACTAGAAAGACCCGCTCGGTTTCTTGTTAGTCTGCTTAGTCAAATCGAAAACAGAAAGGGTTATAAGTGAATTTCAAGAAGGAGTTTGTGGAGGACATCATGCTTGGAGGGCCAAAGCTTACAAAATTCTAAGGGATGGGTATTACTGGCCAAAACTCTTTTCAGACGTTAACGCCAAAGTCCGAGCCTGTAACCCTTGTCAGCTATTTGCAGGTAAATAGAAACTCCCGGTACTACCTTTAGTTCTGATCAAAACTGAAGCCCCTTTTCAACAATGGGGGCTAGATTTCATAGGAGAAATTAATCCGCATTCTAGTGCCCAACACAAGTGGATCTTAACTGCCACAAACTACTTTACTAAATGGGTGGAAGCTATTCTGACTAAGAGGGCAACTGACTCGGTGGTAATAGAGTTCTTAGAAGACAATATCCTGTCAAGATTTGGCTGCCCTCGAAAGATAGTCATGGATAATGCCCAGGATTTCAAATCTATGGCTATGATCAGCTTTTTCCAAAAGTATAATATCATTCTTGGCCATTCTACCATGTACTACCTCCAAGGAAATGGACTAGCTGAGTCTTCTATCAAGATCCTAATCAATATAATTAAGAAAGTGTTGAATGAAAGAAAAAAGTCTTGGCATGTACATTTGAAGTACGCTTTGTGGGCGAATCGCACAGGCACTAAAAATTCTATCGGCATGTCTCCTTTTCAGATGGTATATGGGACAGATGCGGTGTTACCAATAAATTTATCACTCCCCATGATGAAGTTGTGGCAAGATCAAAAAGAAGAACCTAATCATGTCACCAGGAGGATAAACCAACTAATCGAGGTTCAACAGCACAGGGTCGAAGTAGATGAAAAGATGCAGAAGTATCAAGATGACATGAAGCCATTATTTGACCGTAGGGCAAAGGAAAGAGATTTCCTCCCAGGTGATTTAGTACTAAGGTGGGATGCAAGGAGGGAAGAAGCAGCGAAACATGGTAAATTCGATCACCTCTGGTATGGGCCATTCAGAGTCTCGACTCTCGAAGGAAAAAATTCTTTCCTACTGGAAAATCTAGACGGTGAAATCCTCAACGCCCCTGTCAACGGGCGTTATCTAAAGCATTATATGACATAAACAGTCGCCAAAAAAAAAAAAAGAGGGAGTTCATTTAATTTTAGATTTATATATTCATATATAGAATTTTTACTTGTGTATATATATTTTCCATTTCGTTTTGTTATGATTGATTTTCTTTCGCAAAGTTTTGACACCTTTCATATAGCCTCGATAACCTTCATATTTGCCTCTTACAGGATTATCGTTGCACACAAAACAAGCAGGAGAACTAAACCGAAAGTTGGTGTCGGAAATAAATCGTCTTAAATAGGTGATACCAAAGATTTTTGATATTGTGCAAAGAAAATGAAACGATAAGGTAAAGCTGAGATTTCTTGAAAGACTTGTTTTGAAGGGCTATCAAAGAAAACCGAAGTAATTTCATTTAGACAACAACATCATCCAAACTAATAAATAACAAAATGTTTCCTTGTTTAATCATTTACGAAAGAATAAGACAAATTAAACAAGTTACTCAAATTAAAGCAGTCAGCCAAAGTAAAGTGCCCCCGAAAAAGATTTACGAGAGTCGGTTTTGATTTTTTGACTTCTGTTTTTTGGTCCATAAATCACTATCTGTCACCCTTTTCTGTCTTTGGGTTTACCCTTTAGAAAGTCATCATCTTTCTGTTTCGCATACGTAGGGAGAAGAGATTTTGTTTCAACCTTGAGAGCTTCAAAGAAGATTGTGGAAAGAAAGTGGGTCTTCACAACTCCTCAATCCCTTGCTAAACGAAGGGACGCTTAAAATGATCTTGACTTTCCTAGGTTTTTCAACAATTTCAGAGGATTGAGGCTTGCTCAAATAGAATACCCTAAGAAAGTTATTTTCCCTTTTTCCCTGAGAACGAAGGTGTTGTAAAGGTTAAGGGAAGGTTGGTACCGAGTAATCAAAGTAAGTTGACAGACCTATAATGCAAAATATTACACAGATATCAACCCTGATACAAACTGATTGCCCCCATCTTCGCGCTCTAAAAAAGCAAATTATAAGACAGGTGGTGAAAGGAAATTCAGAAACGATTTCCCTCGTCTCAGCATTTAAATGCACAAATATATTCTGAAGTGGTGAAAGGAAATTCAGTAAAAGGGGCCAGATAACTTCACCGGGGTACTGAACAGGATCGCTGGCAATGAAGCAATATCTGAGATATCTATAAGGTTGTTATACATGAATATCACTCTACTCTGGTAACCAATTCTTTTTAAACACCTGATCTACATCCCATGTTCAGACGGGGCTTCCTGATTAAAAACATATAATCTTCTTCTTTTGATGCAAGCTGATAGCCACAAGATCTGTTGGGTCTCCTAGAACTGTTTTGATTGTCTTAAGGCAAACCTGAATTCAGTAACGAGAAGGGGAAAGTTGTGAAAGGGACTACAACTAAGTTAAAAAAAGTATCTGAGTTTGAAAATCTTTTCAAAGGTAAAAAACGAAGTCTCTTTCCCCTTCGATATCCTATTCTCAGGAACCTTTTCACTGGAATAAAGCCATTGACTCCATTTACCCAATATCGACATGTGGTCTATTGGTCTTCCCATCTTACAAGAAAACGGGATCCCTAGTTGGAGCCTATGTTGGAGCCGCCTTTGTTTTTTAGCCCATATTGAATTTCATGTCTTAATGCTCAAAATCGAAATATGGTTTTCGTATTTTTCTTCTGTGGTTTCAAAATATCTAAAGTCTTATCACGCGAGCGACGATAGTTATCGTACTCTCAAGGCGAGTTCTACTTTTCGTCAAATATTTTTCCCCCTTTGTTTTACCTAGGGATTTTGTATGTCGGATGTTATAGATCACATAGTTCACAAGTCCCGAACAATGAAATGGTGAAATCATTTTAAAATTTTACCCAGGTCAGTAACGAGAGTAAAATTTCCCTAAATTACTGTTAAGCATCATCGGGGTTTCGCGTCTCGGTATTTACTAAATCCAAAAGTCTTATTGTCGTAACCCCGATAGCCGAAACCACGAATTTCTTGTTTTAGTAACCCGCATTAAGGTTAAAGGTAAAAGCTTAGCCGTGGTTAAGTTCTGTCGAAAATTCGCAACTCGACGTATTTTCTTTTAAAAAGCTACACTGTCAAAACCCCGAGTCGCGAAGTCGCGATAAAGATATGAAAATAATTAATTAAACACTTAATCTGATTTTATCCTCCCTTTTAATTAAAACATACCATCGCGATCTCGTGGTTTCACAACTCGGCATACAAACTTCCCGGAAGCTATACCTTCGAAGATCTGAGTCGCGAAATTGCAATATAAATAATCACGTAATTAATTAAGCACCTAATCACAATTACATTTTTATTAACGAAATTTAATCATCGCAAATTCGGGTGTTAGAGGTTCAAAGGGTTAAAGCAAAGATTCCCGATGTAGTGAGTACCGAAAGATTAATTAACTTGGGTAAAACCTGATTAATTGAGCTAAGCCAGTATTTCCCGTGATTTGATGCATGCACAATTTATGAGGTAGTCTTAATTCTTCCTTACGCCAACTGACATTTCGAACCGCCAAAATTTATGGCATTAATTAGAAACAAGGCGAATCGACAAGTAAAGATTGAGTTTTTATTGCTAAATTTATATTCAAGCATGATTTGACCGATCTATTCTTAAAAAGTACTGAGTTTTTGAATATATAGCGTTGTTATTCGTTATAACAAATTCATTTCTATATTACGCAGAGCCCACTTTTCTCAGTGAACTAATTTCTGTATGTATACATATTTTTATCGCAGAAGAGCTAAAGCAGGATCTCCCGTCATGGCCCCGTGAAAAGCGTCTAAAGCCAACATTGAGGTTTCAGGACAAGGTTTGGACAACGTCGTTGATACTTCACCTCGAAGTGTCGACTATGTCCCGAACTGGTCATTTGTTTCTGATGTTCTATAGGCCAAATTAGTGGATTATTCTGATGATTCCAGTGACAATGAAAAAGAGGACATAACCACCAAATATAAGATCGTCGTCCAATATGGAATGCATAAAGTAGCATCCAGGTCACGACTACTCCCTTACTATGATATGGTCTGGTGGGCATTAGACCATGTGGACATACCAACCAGAACCATCATCAATGAGCAGACAGTCACCATCGGGACTTTTATACCCGAGAAACTGTAGGCTATGTACAATTTTCCTACCATGTCAGACTTTACATATGAAACCAAATTATTGGAGAAGTTCAAACAAAAGGAATGTGTGCAATATGACAAGACTATGTTCAGCTTAATCAGAGACTAGGTTTCACACCCTGTGAAGTTCAGGGCAGACAATAATGGTATATATTCAATAGCTTCTTTGGACCCATAGTTCAAGTATATAGCTATGATGACCTGCAAATTATACGGGAGAGAGAACACCTCACATTTATTTCTTCAATGGGTGCCTCTAATACATCAAGTTGCCAAAGGCTATTCCTTCGACTAGGCGAAAATGTTGTTTGATAGCTTGACCAGACGAGTTACAGACTATCGGGCGCAGAAAGAGAGAGGAAAGATTTATTCATTTTTTATGTCCGCATACATTATGGACGTTGTGTGCTTTCTAACACCCTTTCCCTTAATGAACTGGATTTGGACTCTAGCAAAGGCCAAGCCCATCCACGTCTATCATTCAAAATTGTGGGAAAACAAAGCGGCAGATTTTGTATATGAAATCTTTAACTGGGTAATGGTACCGCTGCATGTCACTATTTTGGGCCACCCACCACCCAGGATCTCGGACAGTATAGTGATGAATTTTAGCAGTATAGATGACTGGTATGTAGAAGCCAAATTCTCATATCTCAGAGTTTTCGGGGCTTCTGTTCCCCCGCATGCATTGCCATTATTCATCCCCGACAAGCTGGCTTGTCGTGAGGTTGTTAGACAAACAATAATCGATGGCATAAGCAAGGAGATTAAGGGATATTCAAAGAAGGTATGGCCACCTTTTCCTGTTCATTTAAATTCACATTCTTTGTTAGATTTTGGGCATGCTAAAGTTGAGGCAGCAGCCCTGGAAGACCTAAAATTGGTTCTTATTAAATTCAAGAAGCACGATCCGCAAAGGGTCGTAAGTAATCATTTGGCCAGTTGCGGACTCAAGAGGTTCGAACATGAAAATTCACCCTCGGATGACATTTTCCAAGGCGCAAGATCTTATGCTGAGATTTTATCTCGGATACAAACCCTGGCACCTGAAGAGAGGGCCAATGTTCTGAAATTCCAAGAACATCGATGCAGTTGTCTTCCCACAGTATTACGAGATGATAATCCGAGTACAGCGGAGGTGAAACAAAAATATGTTGAAGGCTCCAAAAATGCGACACCCAGTCAAGAAAAACACCAGGACAGGCAAGAGAAAACTAAGAGTCTAAAAGCAGAGATAAAGACTCCCGACCCATCGAAAAAGCAGACTCCGGTTACTACTTCGAGGCAACCAGCTAAGCAAATCGGAGATCACATCGCATCCATTACTCCCTTGCAGTCATCTCAGGGAAACATTGATGCAGGGTGGATTTTAAATGAAAAATTGAGACCTATAAGGATGGAAGAGCTCCCTCCAAATGAGTTCTTCTTTGATAAGAAGAGAAAGGATGTGGTAAAGAGAGAATTCTATCAGGAAGGGGAATCGACAACCAAGA
Source organism: Picea engelmannii (assembly GCA_009831015.1). NCBI lineage: Eukaryota > Viridiplantae > Streptophyta > Pinopsida > Pinales > Pinaceae > Picea > Picea engelmannii. The sequence continues at coordinate 20,375 of WSFP011289129.1, read as the reverse complement.
AATACAAAGTATTGACTGATGGGAAAGATAAGAAGAATGAATAGTTCACGACAGAAATAGCCAGGACATTAGGGGCATATGCCACAACGAATCAATTTTCAGTCGGGGTTTTGAAAAACCAGCTGAAACGAAAAAAATTGCCTCATCAAAACCCTAGAAGCCAGACTAGCCATAGCAGAGGAGGCTGCCAAGGACCAGGCGAGTGTAGGGATAGAACAAGTAAGGTTGGCTGATAAAAGTGAGATAGAGCTGCTCAAGACTAAGCTCGAACAAGCAGAGATGGTGGTTCGGAATGGTCAGATACAAGCGAGCCAGTAAAAAGACTTGATCGAACGCCAACATGATAGAGTGGAAATCGCCGAAAGTAAAGTTATAAATATCGATATGTTCCAGTCCCAGGCGATGGAGATTCGGAGTAGAGTTTCTACGGCCCAGTGAAATTTACTCGCCAAGGTAGAGGTGATTCGGGACAACTTCTTGCTTGTTACTCAAGTTTTGGAAAATTTATCTGTCAAAGAAAGAGAATATGGAGGAAGACGGGTCACTTTTCAAGAGGCTATAATAGCTACAAACAACAGGGAATCAGGAAGTACTCCCAGGTTTTCCATTTCGGAGCAGACCAGAGGAAATAATTTATTAAAAGAATGGGAGCACAATATCTCAAAAGGTAAGCTGCAAGCCAAGAGGGTAATGAAATCCTTAGAAGAGGCTTTTAGTTCTATAGATAGTAACCTGTTAGGCATTGATAGCGAAGTTAATTCTGAGGCATTGAGTCAAATGAATATAGAAAAAATCTCACTTGACTTAAATGAAAAAGAGGAAAGCGATTCGGCTGAGATCTCACAAGTGACTATGGCAGACATAGTTCAAATAGATAAATGTATGATTAAACCAAGTGTGCAATTATGCGCTATCGACATCATAGATAGACAGATGGAAGAAAGGTTACCGCAATTAGCCCGAGATTGTTACTCTTTTGAAGCCAATTGTCAAGCAGAACCGTCAAGGCTGATATCTCGGCTGGTGGAAAGATGTGTCACTTGTACCGAGCATGCGCGAGGACAAGCTTCTACCACCAAATAAAGACAGAGATGAAGAAATGGAACGATTTCTCTCCTCCTTATCATAACTGAAAATTTTGCAACGATTGAGATTCCATCTTATGTAAAACTGTATAAATATACCATAGAAAGAAAGAACCGAGGCTGGACCTTTATTGTGTCGATTGTAATAGAGGTTTTCTATTTTGAGAGTTAATATAAAGCAAATCCGAAGATTCTCAATTCCGTCACGACTGTGTTATGAGTTTGTTTCCTTGTATCTCATATTTCATTTCCTTTCATATTTATATTTGATGAATGCTTCGCTATAATTTAGTACAACCTCTACTATAGTGAATGAATTTTGGTTTTATATATTGTTTACTATTTTTCCTCTGTACCAGCTATCAACAGGTATAAGACTAGTCAACACTTTAAGAATTCTATATATATATTATGCTTCATCGGGTTTTTTCTTTACATTTTTCTTCTTCTGTTTATACGTGAGATCCTCCCTTGATAGGAGCCTTACTCGATAGACAACTTAATGTTTTCTCCCACGCCATACATTTTTATTAAAATATAACTCTGATACGGGAAAGAGCCTTTGGTTTGCACCCTTTTTTCACTCCTTAAACTGTAAAATCTCTTTTATATGACCGAAATTGAGACAACACTTAAATTCCCCCTGAGGTTTTCTTATCTTACTATTCCTCCATGACTGTCCCTGTAACAAGACAGCCTAATATCGAACCTGGACTATCAGATCAAACACATATTTCCTTAAACCTTTTTGATACTATTCTTAAAACAACCACTACCCTAGTTGAACTCGAACAATCATGGGCAGCGATTGAGCGGGATATAAACATCTAGGAACAGTTGGAAGCTAGACAATGCCAACACAGAAATCATCCCTAGTTTCCCTTGCCGAAGGTTGACATTTCTTCCTTCTCTACCCTTTACTCACTTTCGGATGCCTAGACACTGTACTTCTAAGCCTTAAGTACAGACTCTGGAACAACAGTATCAGACATGTGGACAAAGTGAAGTTGTTCAAAAGGGTTTGCTTGCTAGTTTCTTTGTGTTTTGATGAATGATTGGATTGCAGTGTGGTTTACTTTTCCTCTGAGAAGACATAATAGTTTATATTTCCATATTTTACCTACACATATTGTGTATACAACTCACAAGTTCACGAACTAGATTAATAAGTAAATGGTTTATTAATGACAATTAATTAACCAAACATTTTTTAAGCCATCTTCTGGGAGTTGTTCAAAGTTAAACTATAGAAGGATAGTTTTGTTAGTTAGTTGTTTCTATTTGGTTTTTCTCACTACATTGCATATTTGGAAGAGGATGGGATGGTAAGACACAAAGGTGCCCTTGATTCTGAATTCATCAAGGGTTTTAGCTATTGCATTCACTTTGGTGAGTCTATCCAAACCCTTATTTGTCATGTAGTTAAATAATGGTTAGACCAAGATATTTTAGATTTCTTATATTTGCTTTGAATGGTGTTCTTTTATTCATGTTAATTTCATTTATTTTCCTTAGTCTAAGGTGTTATAAGGGCCCCCATACTACTAATACATTTATAAGCAGGAGATCTAGACCAGTAGGAAGAACTTGAAAGTGTTCAAGAGTTTGTCGAGAAAAGAAGGACTTATCACTACAAGGAACTTCTCAAACCCTTTTCCAAACTTCAAAATTATCATGAGGGACGAGTTTGTATCCCGAGAAGTAGAAAAGATCCATGAGTCTGATCCAGAAGAAGAGAACCTATAATTCTTCCTTAATCAACATTTCAAGCATATAGAAAACTCATGGACAACATTATATGGAGGACAGACACTAGAGCCAAAGATCGAATAATTTATTGTGTGTTTATCACCAGATCCCTTGTGCATTTAGGAGTTTCATGAGAAATTTTCGGAAGAATGTTATGACATAACAACCAAATGGATCCTAGGAGACAAATACTATATTGAAAATTGGTTCCAAACAATCATCAAGTGATCCAAGTGGATATTGGTGGCCACCCACCTATTCCAAAGTCCAACTAGCTCATCTTGACAGTTTTTCAGTTCAACACATTTCTCTGTAATGGGGACATTTATTTGTAATTGTGGGTTCTACACTTTTAGGGATATCCTAAAACCCTACACAAAATCCAAGTGGATAATGGTGGTCATCCACCTATTCCAAATGGATTATTTTGGAAGTTTTCATGTCAGTACATCTTTCTGTACTTCCAGGGCCGTTTTGGGGCCCTAAACAATGTTTTCTTGGCTTGCCAAAGTCAACTGTAGACAAAGTTAGTGTATGATGGAATAATGCATATTTCTTGAAAATGCCTTTCCAACAAGCTATCACATGCCTAAAACAAAGATCGTATGCAAAATTTATGACCCCGAGAAGTTGATGTACTAACTTACCCCCAACGGGGCCCACATGACTTTTGGTGCTTCATCTCATAGGGTTAGGATTTTTGATGTCTATGGTTTTGGAATTCATGTTTATTTTAAAAAGGCCTTCAAAGCCTCACTTTACTTATCTTCTTACGAATGAGCGTAGCCATCACATCTCTTCTCATAGATAAAGATGCCACCATTCTAGGGAGTCTTACACTCTGTATTTTTACAGTCTTTGTACATTTATTTCATTAATATAAATAATGTATTGTTGTATTTATCTATTTCTGGAAATATTTATGTTTATTTCATTGTAATATATCTTCTTTCATTTCATTCTGAAAATAATCTAGATCAGTGGTATCAGAGTAGGCTCCTCTTGATCGTTTTTCAGTGCATGTCCCCAACAAGGTCTGAGTATAGCAAGTTGGGTCTCGAGCTTGTCTCTCTTGAGGACAATTGTTCTTTCATGCCCAAGAAACCCTCCATGGCAGAAGAAAATAAAACAATGGAGAATAATATTTTATTAACATGTTGCTTGAGCAAGCTCTTGCAAAATAGAGGGACAAAATGATGCATAATTTTTCCCACATCCTTCAACGCCTACCAATGGAAACATCCACTTCTTCATCAAGTGACAACTTTGGAGGAACCTCTCCCTTCAAGGTACAAGTTAATTTTTATATTCCCTTATTTGAATGTCAGATAGATGCAGATGCCTTAGAAAAATGGATAAATCTGCTAGAAGGTTATTTCTATGTTCACAATTTTTTCGACAGGGAAACGATCACATTCACAGTCCTCAAGACTCTCCCCCATTTCAAACAATGGTGGGAAAATTATTTTGAGAATAATTCCATAGAGGAATATGGAATATATGGGGCTATGCCCACTTGGGATTTTTTTATGGATGTTGTCAAGGAACAATATTATCTTGTTGATAACTATGAAGTCCAGTACATGACATGGACCACAGTGTGGCAAGAGAAGAGCCAAATAGTGCCAGAGTTCACAAATACTTTCCATACCTTGCGCACCAAGCTGGGTATCAAATACTCTGAGAGACATATGTTTTTGAACTACCGTGGGGCTCTGCATAGGTAGATCCAAACCAAGATGGATTTCCTAAACATCTCATCATTGGGAGTTTCCTATCGATATGATGTCAAAATCGAGCAAAACTTTAGGCACCATAACAAATGGGAGTTCGGGTTTGCAAATCCGCAACAACCAAAGCATGAAAAAGATGAAATTAATCGACAATGTTTGTAGAACTAGTCCAAGACATAGGAAAAGAAGGGTAAAGGAAAGATGAAGAATGACATTGGGAAGTGGTCCAACTTTCACAAAATCCCCTGGCACAACACTGATGAATTTTGCTCGAAACATTCATTGGTGGCCGAGGTCAAAGAAAAGGATCTGAACCCTAATTTGGAATTTGATCCATAAAATAATGAAAAAATATAGATCATCGACACAGAACCCACTGCTACTATCGCGACCACAACAATTCAACCAGAAGAACTACTATATCTTGAAGAGGGGGAGCGCCTCTTCCATTCACATATGTGGGTGAAGGGGACCTTGTTGCATTTCATTGTTGATAGCTACAGCCAGAAGAACCTCATCTCAGTTGAGGCCATCAAATAGTTGGGGTTGTCGACAACACCACACCCACATCCATACAACATCGATTGGCTTCACCAGGGACACGATCCTTGTGTCATTGGGTAGTTTTGCCTTTCCTATGGAGTCTATCCCTTCAAGGATGAGGTAGTGTGTGATTTTTCCCCTCTTTATGTTTGTGATGTTGTTTTGGGCCAACCATATATGTCAAAATGTCATGATGTTTATGATTCTCGACCTCGTAGTTTCATTATTACTATGGGGGGTCAACTCTACAGGATACCAGAGGTAGTTTTGACTATTGTTCCACCAAAACAGTGTCACAAGGTAATCTCTCATACTGGAAAATTTATCCTCTTCACACTTTTTTCAAAGGATGCATAGAAAGCCATTGAAACCACTACAACCTTAACACCTTATATCCAGTAGAAGAAGATTGTAGAAGAGAAAGAAGATATTGTTTCTTCACCTATGATGGTGCCTACACAATTCCCCATCAAGCCTAGAGACAAAATGTTGGTGAAATAGATTCAACCCCACCAGCAACATGTTTGTGACAACCTTCCATAGACCAAGCAACATAAATTCTCCAACAAGGCACGTAGCTCACCAAGATTCAAATTCAGAAAACGCTTTTCCATCTTCCCTGGGTGCTCAAAACAATGGATACCATTTCTTCCTAAGGGGGGAAGACTGATCTAGGTGGATATTGGTGGCCACCTAGATGCTCCAAATTCCAACAGGCTCATCTTGAAAATTTTCAATTCAACATGTTTCTCTGTAATGGGGACATTTCTTTGTAATTGTGGGTTCTACACTTTCGGGGTTGTCCTGAAGTCCTACATAAAATCCAGGTGGATAATGGTGCCCACCCACCTATTCCAACTGACTTATTTTGGAATTTTTCATGTCATTACATCTTTTTGTACTTCCAGGGCCATTTTGGGGCCCTAAACAATGTTTTCTTGGCTTGAAACAATCAAAATGTACACAAAGTCATAGTTTGATGACATAATGCGTATTTCTCAAAAATACCTTTCCAATGGGCTTATGACATGCCTAAAATGGAGATCGTATGCAAAAGTTACGACCCTCGGAAGTTGATGTACTTACTTACCCGAACGAGGCCCACATAACTTTTGGCGCTTCATCTCCTAGGGTTAGGTTTTGGATGTCTAGGGTTTTGGAATTCATGTTTATTATAAAAAGGACTTCATAGCCTCATTGTACTTATCTTCATGTGAATGAGTGTATCTGTCACATATTTTCTCAGAGATAAAGATGCCACCATTCTAGTGAGTCTTGCACTCTATATTTTTATAGTCTCTGTACATTTCTTTCATTAATATAAATCATGTATTGTTGATTTTCTCTGTTTCTGGAAATATTTATGTGTATTTAATTGTAATATCTCTTCTTTCATTTTGTTCCGAAAATAATATGGATCATCAGGCTATCATACTACTCCATTGTTCAAAATTTATTCGCATATCTCTACTAGAACAACTAGTCTCTCATATCGCAACAATCATGGAGGTATACTTTTCAAATTTGGATATGAATTTAATAGAGATCATGTTGCATAAATGGATGCATTGGAAATACTCTTACACTTGAGGAGATGTTCTATTTTCCAAGTAAACTAGGATAGTGTAAATAAATAAATAAAATAGTAAAGAGAAAAAATAAGTCCAGTTGTGAAAACTAGTTTACTGGTGCAACTGGACATGAGTTTTGCTTGAAAACTGGGAAATTGACATTCAAGACTCACAATAAATTCTACATTTAGTTTTTGGTTCTACCATGTACTCTTCAAATTATTATAGTTGTGTTCATGTTGAATGATGTGGGATTCCTTAAGGCCCACCTTTCGACAAATCTCGACCCATCAACTCCAACACATCATTTGGGATTGGGATTAGAGATATTGTTTGCTTCAACTTCTTGGGGGAAAGACACATTATACTTTGGAGTATTTAAAACCTTGTTCTAGATTGTCAGGGGGGTTGTCCATTCATTGTTACATAATTGTTTTGGATTCATTCCTCTCTTAATTCACTCTTCTACTCATTCTTGGTTTTACACGAGGAAGGGAAAATGAATTACTGGAGGTGAGCAGCCATGGTTGGTTGGCTGTAAGAATTATTGGTGTATACAACAATGAATCAATAACTATATTCCTAATATGTATTGGCATGTTTATAAATCTTGTTCAGGGTTGTGAATCTTGAGATTTCCAATATTGATATTTCCTGACCATAAACACTAGATCCCTAGAATGAGGTGGACAACCTGAGGGACTGCATGGCAGTGAAGGGGGTCCATTTTCTTTGGGCTTTGAAGGATGAAGGGAAATAGAAATGGTAAACTGGATTTTTTTATGTGGTGAGAAACCTGTGAGAGCTTGATTGCTGACTAGGAGGGAAACTGAGTGTCGGTCTGAGACCCGTCCTTGTAGATTCATAGCCCTGGCTTAGGGATGACCTGTTGTTGAGATTTGAAACATCAGTGTTTAAGTTTGGGTGGAACGTCCGATGTCTGCAACCAATTGGTGATTGGTTTAATTAAATATAAGTGCTTTATGTCATGTGTTTCTCTGCCTGTATATTTATTTCCACTATGTACTAATTATTATCTCTATGATGTGTTATGCTATGTCTGTTGCTAGTTATTACTATGCATGGCATATTCTTCATTTATTTTATGGTGTAGCATGATTCTTGATTATTTCACGTGTTTCATTATTTTTCTTGAATTTAAATAATTCTTACAGAAATTTGAAATTAGTCCAAGAAGTGTGTTCTTAAAGTATCAGGGGGCACCCTAGTGGCTGGGTACATTATAGTAGAAGTTGTAGAATTTCATGAATAAAATATAGATATCTTATAACTTGTTTTGCAACTTTCATAATGGTCATTGTGCATTTATTTTCTATTGATTTAAACATTTAATTTTTTTATAGAAAATCCCAACATCTAGCTTTCTAGAGGGGGCCCACTCTAGAGAGCAGGAGTTGTTGATCTATAGGTTATTTGTGTAGGTTACATGTTCTTTTTCAATTCCTATAGCTTATCATATTTATTTATTTTGATTTCTCTTTTATATTTATTTGATTCAATCAAAACCATAGACTTATGCATGATGAGAAATGACAATAGTAATAGTGAGACAGAGCATGGTAACATTACGCACTACCTTGAAGAGCCAAGGACTAGTTGAACTATCACAATCATTCATGCTTATTTTTCTCAAGTGTGGTGTGTTTATTTTTCCCACAAGTGTGGTGTGTTTTATTTTCCACAATGTCATGTCATTTCCTAGGTATCAATGGAATTTACTTTTCATAGAGGCATATATATAAACAGTTGTAAATAGAGAACCTAAATCCTACACATATAGTGCATGACATTTCGTAAGTTCATATGAACCCTGGGTTGACAATTAATGCACAATCTCTTTTATTTCTCTTTCTAGGGTAATAAAACAACTTGTCATTTTGGCGCGGTTGTCGGGGAGATGTCAAAGGCACATAAAGTATTTGTTAGCACTAGTTTTTAGGAAACACACATGATATGGAGATCAACAAAGATAAGTTTTAGACTAATCTATTTGTGGGGTCTCATACATAGTGTGATGCATTTATATTAGTTCATATATTTACATGAATAAAGTTAGAAATCCACAAGGAATATTTTTTGGTGCATTCAGATCCACTCAAAGCACTAACCATTTTTGCAGGAAATTTGGTAAAGGAGGAGATTCATAGGTGAAATCTAGATTCCAATTTGATTCATTTTCCAAATTTATAATGAGACACTCTGCGGGATATATATAGTTTCCATGGTGGTTATTTCAATTTCTCATTCTTTCACAATATGGAGTTATTATTTGGCTATAGAATGAGAAACTCCATGGGTTCCTTGGAGTTTCCATGGTGGATATGTCAGGTTCTCATTCTATTCTACCATAGTATGATTATCATCGATGTCACAATTTCCATACTTTCCCTCATTTTTACCTCACACTCAATATATTTCCCCATATTCACCCATTCCATGGAAATAAATTCCATTTAAAAACCCAAACTTAGTACAAGGATGGTGAAACCCTCCATTTGAACACATACTCCAATGCCCTTCAACTCAAAAACACCCCCAATTTCCATCAAAGAATCCTCCAAAAATACCTCCTTGACTTCCTTCTCAACCCACTCAGGATCCATCAATAAAGTGACTCATCCCACTTACAAAGTTGAGTTACCTACTTTTCATCAAATAAAATGAAACAATTTGGTAGCGAAAATCTGTTCTCAGACACTACTAGACCTAGTGATGTTAGAAAACCAATATTTGTATGGCATCACTTAGCTTAAATATTTCTAACTGTGAAAAACTCTTTCGGGCGTAGTTGATCCAAAAAAAATCAGTGGTCACCCACCTATTCCACTGGCTCAAAACAAGGGTTTCCACCTTGGCAGTTTTCTACAGCTTTTAAGGTCCTAAATTGTTAGGGTCGTTTTAAGGCCCTAAACAACGTTTTTTGGGCCTCCCACAGTCACACTGTAGGATTTGGCCAAAGTGTGGTCAAATAATGTGTATTCCTTGAGTATATATTTCAAACGAGCTATTGTGCGCCCCAAATGGAGATAGTATGCAAAAGTTACACCCTTTGGAAGTTGACGTACCAACTTACCCCATCAAGACCCACATGAATTTTGGTGTTTCATCTTCCGGGGTTAGGGTTTTGGATTTTATTTATGTTAAAAATGCCTCTAGAGCCTCATTGTAAACATCGTCATCTTCTTGCAAATGAGTGTAGCCATTACATCTCTTCTCATAGATAAGATTCCACCATTCTAGCAAGTCATTCACTTTGTAATTTTACAGTTTCTGTACATTCTCTCATTAATAAAAAAAATGTGCATTATTGTATCTCCATGCTTATTTAAATATATCTGTATATTTAATTGTTATATATCCCCTTTAATTTCATTCTCAAAATAATCTGGATCAGTGGTATAAGAGTACGCTACTCCTTTTTCGTTTCTTAGTGCATGTCCCTGATGAGGTCAAGGTATATATAGTTGGCTCTCGAGCTAGTTTTTCTTGAGGAAAATCACTCTCACCAACCCAAGAAGCCTCCCATGGCAGAAGAGAAGAGGAATGAGGGAGAAGAATATCCCATCAAGTTGTTTCTCGCGGAATCCCTTGTGCAACAGAGGAACGAGATGTTGGAGAATATTTCCCAAATCCTTCAACAATTTCCAACAATAACATGTGTGTCTTCGTCATGAATATGCTTTGGAGATGCTACCTCATTCAAGGTAGAAGTTGATTTTGATATTCCTGTATTTGAAGGCCCAGTCAATGCAGATGATTTTGAAAAATGGTTAAATTTGCTAGAAGGTTATTTCTCTGTTCATAATTTTTCTAACAGAGAAAATATCACCTTTGCGCTCCTTAAGGCTCTCCCCCATGCCAAACATTGGTGGGAAACTTACTAGGAGAAAAATTCCACAAAGGAGTCTGGAATATTCAGGGCCGAGACACCTTGGGATTTTTTTATCGATGCAATCAAGGAAAAATATTACTCTATGGGAAACTATGATGACCATTACATGAGATGGACCACGCTGCATAAAAAATGGGACCAAACAGTGCCATAGTTCATAAACACCTTCCATACCTTGCGCACCAAGCTGGGTATCAAAGAATCTGAGTGTTGATATTATGGTAGCTATGGGAGGTGTTTACATCCACGTGTAAACCTGACGATAATAGAATATTCTAGGAAGCAAGAAGAAACCCTAAATAATTGGTTAAGAACCCTAAAAGACAAGTCGGCTCAAGAGAATGATTTGTATTAGGTTATTAGCCTCCAAGAGAAGAAGTCGGCTAAAAGGAAATGTTATATACTAAGAAATTAGCACCCAGAATGAGAATTCGGCCCAGGCAATCTGGCAAGAATAGTATAAATATAGGAGGCCAGTCTTCATTTTGGCTAGACTTCTCAGAACTGCAGAAGTACACTTGTGCGCACTGCAGTTGGCCAGTTTGTGCGCAAGTCCTGGGAGCATCTGCTACCATCAGTTCTGCAATCTGTATTTTTGGTTTTCTAGGTTGGACTCTCTGATCATCTTTTGTTATTCTTTCTTGGTGCGTTATCCTTGGAGAGAGATGTGCCACCTTTGTTTGGCTATTAAGCCTAAGGTTTTCTTCTGGAATCTTTTCTTTGTCAAGGTTAACGTGCTCGGGGGTGGATTCGGCCTATGGTTGGGTGACAATATTTCTATATTGTCCTTGGTTAAACGAGCACATCCATTACATTATAATAGGTTATGGGCCCACACTATCGCCCACACTATCTTCGGACAATTTAACCATTGGAAGATAGATTGGAAGGATTTGCTCAGTTAAAGTTGCAGTTGCAGCCAGTTTTTGTTGCAGTAATGAAACACTAACCCTCTCGTTGAGGCACCTTAAGTGAAGGTATTTCCCTAATTTATAGATATACTAGTGGGCCCTAGCCTAGCACATCTCTTGATACTCTCAGCAAGCTAAGATGTCAAGTTTGAGTTTTTGGTCAAAATCAAGAGTTGACCAAGTCAAAGAAGTTATGAATTACTCTATGAAGTCAGAAAACAAGTTAGAAGGGGCTTCTAACTTTATAGCGTGGAATACAAGGATTGACCTCATCCTTGCCAAGAATAAAGTGTTGGATATTGTGAAAGGAAAGATCATGGAACCACAGTTCGAAGAAGGAAAAGAGAAGGAACCTTAGAACATTGTTGTAGTGTCCCCAAGACCAAGCCCTTTGTTAATCTGGTTTATGAAATGAATTGGAAATATGTGTTGTAGGCTGGTGAGCCAAGTTTGTATAAGCATGTGGGCTTATGTGATTGTTAGGCCATAGAACCTAAGGGTTGTAGGCCAAGGGCCTAATTTTGTATCTGTATGTATGCAACACTTCAATAAAATATAAACACCACCGCGTGCAGACCAACCACGATGAATGAGTGATGGGGGACTGAGCTTCCATAGAGTGGGCAAGGAATTAGGGGCTAGAAGGTGGGAAGAGGGGCTAAGTGTTGAGCCTAGGGGCTTAAGTCCTTGGGAATAATATTTTATTATTATTCCAAAAAGCCACATGAATTATGTGAATGTGATGTTTTATCCTAAGTTCTTGGGGAAGGATGAGGGACTGCCAAATGGGAAGGAATGCATGTTGAATGGAACACATGCAGTTCCATGGGTGACAAGTGTCAACCCTGGTGCATGCGAATAAAACAACCAAGATGAGTCGTGAGAGGGGTTCCTCACCCATTCCACCCGATTGCCTGAGTGTGTATGGAGCTCTGAGCAGTACGACCGACCCGATCTCTCCAGAGAACCCTCGTGCTTCCCTGTGAGCCGAAAAGCCTGTGTTTGGCTCTGAAAAACCATGTATATCCTCTATTCTGAAAGTCAAGAAGCCTGTGTTCATTTCTGAAAAGTTCGGTTTCACCCTCTCCATTCTGAGCCGTGGAACCTGTGTCATTCCCTACATGTATTGTTTGTCACACGTCCCCAAGAAACAACACTATGAGACCTTGCACCATTACTAAACCTGTTTGGGAAGCCCGTGTTTGTTTTTTCGGTTGGCAGTTGTGGCCACGCAGAGCTGGACTGCGCGTGGCTTGCTGGCTAGTGCAAGTTGTGATTGAGGTTGTGTATGACCTCTCTCCAAGTGAGGGAGGTGATTGTTGTTGGAAGAGGCATGTTGTCAGGCCTGTGAGCAATTCTCTCCAGGTGAGAAAGTTTATTGATAAGTGGTTTCTTCCAGAGAGTGTCCAGCACCAGCTTCAGGCTTTGAGACTTTCTGGTCTGGCCTGTTGCTGAGACCTAGAGAGGGAGGTTAGCACCGATGGAGTGTGCTTGTGAAGGTGTATACTCCCAGGTGGAACAAACATGTGGGGAATGAGAGTCTGGTAGTAGTGAGCGTAAGATGGCATCTTGGGAAGAATCCTTCTGGTTTTTTTGTGTTGTTTTCCCTGTAACCTTAGCCTAGACTAGAATTCCTTGCCTTGGGGTAGAGCTTAGTCCTAGCTCGGGGGTGACCCATTGTTGAGCTGATGATTAGTGTGGTCTAAGGTTGGGAGGTTCATGGAAGGCCTGCACATGGTTGGTGGAATCTACCACTGTTTCAAAGATAAGTATCAGATGATGTTTATTCATGTATTTCACTGTGTATATCAATTTAATGTTAATGCTATTGATTGTTGATTATAGCAGTAAATCTTATGTTTACTCTAAGTTTAATTATATTTCTTGATTAAATGCATGTTATTACTATAATGCCGGTATGAGCTATGTACAAAGTGGTGTTATAGTTTTGTTTAAAAGCGATTAAGCCTTGGTAACAGAAAAAGGTGCGTTACAAATTGGTATCAGAGTCAAGGTTTCGACACTGAGCCTAGATGGGCCAGTTGAGTGGTCTTTGGACCAAGGGTGTGAGGAGAAATTGTGTCTGGAGGACCAATTTCAGACCCTGGTAAGCTCAGGAGGTATAGCGATGTGTGAAACCGCAACCGGTGTGGTCTATGGCCACAGGGAGAGAGGACTCCACACCAATAGTGTTGGAGCCTTAGGATCTGTTCGGGAGGGAAGGTGAACCCTCATGACTGTCGAATTTAGAAAATGTGCGTAGGGATTAAAATCCCTTTTGAATTGCACAGGAGCGTGGAAATCACGATACACAGAATCCCGAAATGATCTACACCGTAGACTGTAGGAAGGGAGTTGACCGTTCGATTCAACAGAGGAGTAAACCGTATTTTTTAGGATTTCGGCAGATGGAATTTTGATATGTGGGGTGTAGGAACTCCTAATGCCCGAAAACCCGAAATGCCAAAAATATATGTGTCGTAGATCTGAGAGGGGACCTAACCGTTGGGTTTTTTTCTTGCTTGGAATGGACGTGAGTGCATGGATGTGTACCACATGCTAGAGAATTGAAAAGATAGGCGAGAGTGGTGGGACCTGATGATATCATCGATGGTGATGTGGACCCTCCGAAACGTACCACGCACCACTATGGTTAAGGGAAACAACTGTGCTGTGGGACCAGAGAGTAAAGTGAACCAAAATTTCAGATTTCGTGGATTGTAATGAAAAGGAGTTAGAAGTCCCTGCATAAGTGAACTTCCGGGTACCGAAAACCCAAAGTCCCAAAACCCAAAATCCTGAAGTCGCAAAGCCATTGGAGTCTGAAGAACTGTAACAGGTTTAAAGGTTGACAGCTATGTTGTGGGCCCGGAGAACAAGGAAACCCAAAATTTTGGATTTCAGGGATTGTAGCGACAGAAGGTTAGGAGTCACTACATAGTGAACTTCCGGGTACCAAAAACCTGAAGTCCCGAAGTCCCAAAATTTTCATAACTGACGAAGCTCAGAAAATGTATTCGAATCCAAACATTTTATCTTGTTTACGTTGGTTATGAATGTTGTAAATTTTCCTAAAGGTTAAGGGCCTGACAAACCTTGGATTGATTGCACAGTGTGTGTGCAGAGTTCAATGGGTGTTAGGACACCAACCGAAAATTGACGCCGAGTATGGAATTGGAAGAGGTGCAGATTGCCTCTGAAACATAAGACGAATGGGAAGGAAAGGATGTCAACCTGGGAGTCGAGGGACCAAAATCTAATGGGCATGGAAAAGAGATAGATAAAGAAGGACGTATGATGAAACTCATTTAAAAATTGCAGAAAGATGCCCAAGCTCGCCGAGCTGATAACCAAAATCTCATGAAAATCAGGGATCGGTAGGGTGAATTCAACTTAAAAATGTTGAAGAGCCTGGAAATAATAGAAAAGAAATTGGAAAAATAAAGTGACACAAGCAGATCAAGAAGTGTCAGAACCCCTGAGAGGAGAAGAAGATCGAGGAGTGGTAGAAGACATTACTGTCTCTCCCCGAAGCATTCTGGCAAGGAAACACACAGCAGTTCAAGCCCGTCCCCTACCAGAAAACACCAAAAATTTGGAAAGGATGAATTGAAAGGGGAGATGAACAAGATCAAGCCTCCAATGTTTGATGGAGAACATAAGAAGGAGGAAGATGCCGAGACATGGTTGCTTGGTATGAGGAAATATTTCCAACTGCAGAATTATTCCACCCATGCGGAAGGAAGAATTGCAATGTATCAACTGAAAGAAAAAGCATCCATGTGGTGGGATCAGTTTGTGCAGGTGCAACACATCATAGAGAAAGAAGTCACTTGGAAGGAATTTAAGAGGTATTTTGAGAAGAAATAACTGACTAAAAGATACTATGACAGAAAGATGAAGGAGTTCTTCGAACTCAAGCTAGGCAACATGACTATTGATGAGTATGAACGAAGTTTTATGGAACTACTGAAGTATGTTCCATTCATCAAAGATGAGGCTGTCAAGATTCAGAGATATCTGAGTGGGCTTCCACCTTCCATGGGTGACGATCCTAAGACCATGGAAGAAACCATAAGAAGGGAAAAATGCTTGTATGAACAACAAGGAGAAAGGCCTATCCTTCAGAAGGCTTGGAATGACAGAGGAAGTTTAAGAAGGAACAAAGGTAGAAGGGAAACAAGCCTTCCTTTTTCAGAAACAGTCTTCAAGGACAACCATCATTTAGAGAGCCGAGAATGACTGAAGAGGGAGAACAAAGGTAGATACAGATGCCCATTCGGTGTTGGGGTTGTCAAGGGAACCACAAGTACAGGGATTATCCCCATAAAAATGGCAAAGCCAGAGCTATCCATACTATTCAATGAGTTGAAACAGTGGAGGACACGGGTAGTAGAATGTCGAGGATCTACACATCCCTAGACAACAAGCAGGCAGAATTTCAATCACACATGATTGAAGTGGAAGGTATGATTAACAACCAACCACTCATTATTTTAATTGATCCAGGGGCTAGCCATAGTTATGTAGATCCTAGGGTGGTGGAAAGTTTGCGTTTAACAAGAAGAAAACATGAAAAGTCTTGGCTAGTGAAGTTAGCCATAGGAACCAAAAGGAAGGTCACTGAATTGGTTAAGTCATGTTCAGTGGACATGAAAGGTGTAGGCACTAAGGCTGAATTGAATATTCTGCCTTTAGGCTCTTACGACTGCTTAATTGGGATGGACTGGTTGGACCAACACCATGCCCTTCTGGACTGCCGTAACAACTGTTTTACATGCCTGGATGAAGAGGGAAATTAGGTAACAGTCCAAGGAATTCCCAGACCGTGGTTGTTAGAGAAATTTCAGCCATCCAGCTGAAGAAATGTTATAGGAAAGGCTGTCAGTTATTTGCAGCCCGTGTGGGAGAAGCATCCAATGATGCAATCTCAAATATGGAAGACCATGAGGTACTCACAGAGTTCAAGGATGTATTTCAGGAGGTACCTGGACTACCTCCGAAGAGGAACATCGATTTTTCTATAAATCTGATGCCAGGAGCAGCTTCAGTTTCGAAATCTCCATATAGAATGAGTACACTAGAGCTGAAAGAGTTGCAATTGCAGCTTGAAGAGCTACTAAATAAGGGATACATTCACCCCAACATGTCACCTTGGGGAGCCCTGGTCCTATTTGTGAAGAAGAAAGATGGGACATTGAGGTTGTGCATTGATTTCCGACAGTTGAATAAGATAACTGTCAAGAACAAGTATCCTCTACCAAGGATCGATGATCTTTTTGATCAGTTGAAGGATGCAAAAATATTTTCAAAAATAGATATCCAATCAGGATATCACCAAATGAGAATAAATGAGGAGGACATCAGCAAGACCGCCTTTAGAACAAGGTACGGTCATTATGAATTCACAGTGGTGCCATTTGGATTGTCAAACGCACCTATTGTTTTCATGTGGTTAATGAATGGTGTGTTTAGGGACTATTTGGACAAGTTTGTCATAGTCTTCATGGAGGATACCTTGGTGTATTCCAAGTCAGAGGAAGAGCATGAGAAACACCTGAGAATGGTGTTGTAAGTGTTGAGAGAACACCAGTTGTACGCCAAGATAAGCAAGTGCTCATTTTATCAAAGGAAGATTCATTACTTGGGACACATTATATCTGAAGAAGGGATCGTTGTGGATCCTAAAAAGGTGGAGGCCATATGAGAATGGTCAGCGCCAAGGAATGTGGCAGAAGTTAGATCTTTTATGGGTCTGGCAGACTACTACAAAAGGTTTATAGCTGGATTCTCAAAGATAGCTCACCCTATCACTTTCTTGCAAAGGAAGGAGAAGAAGTTTCAGTGGACGGAAGAGTGTGAGAGTAGTTTCTAGTGATTGAAGCAGTTGTTAACCAGCACTCCAATCCTAAAGATTGCAGATCCAAATATGGATTTCATGGTGTGCACAAATGCGTGTAAGGAGGGGCTGGGAGGAGTTCTCAACCAAGAGGGATTTGTAATCTGTTATGAATCCCAAAAGCTGAAAGAGCATGAAAGAAATTATGCCACCCACAATTTAGAGTTGGAAACAATCGTCCACGCATTAAGGAAGTGGAGACATTACCTCATGGAAGGAGATTCAAATTGAGAACAGACCATAACGGTCTGAAGTATTTATTTGATCAGCCGACTTTAAATGCCAGGCAAATCAGATGGTTGGATTTTCTGTGTGAATATGACTTTGATATCAAGCATATCAAAAGAAAAGAAAATAAGGTGGTTGATGCACTCACCAGAAAAGTGCACGAATTACATGCTACAACCATTAGCATGTACAAGAATGAGATCAAGGACATAATTTTGGAAGCTGCAAATGTTGATTTGAAGTACAGAGGTCTGGTAGCAAACCTACAACATCATGAGAGACCACAGACCTAGGGAAGTTACACCTTGGGAATTGATGGCTTACTTCTATATAAAAATAGATTGTATGTACCCAATCTCCAAGAATTGAAGATGGCAATTCTAAAAGAAATGCATAACATGGCTTATGCTAGACATCCTAGATATCAGAAGATTGTGGTAGCAATCAAAAGCCATTATTTTTGGCTGGGTATGAAGAAATAAATCACTAAATACATCGCTAGATGTATGGAGTGCTAGAAATTTAAGGATGAGCATAGGCACCCAGCAGGGTTGCTGTAGCCTTTACCCATTCCTGAGTGGAAATGGGAAGTGGTGACAATGGATTTTATCATAGGATTGCCCAGGATGAGCAAGAAACATGATTCAATCATGGTGGTGGTGGACAAGATTACAAAAGCTACCTATTTTATTCCACTGAAAACCACTCACAGGGCAACAGTTGTTGCTGATATCTTCTAAAAAGAAGTGGCACACTTGCATGGAATTCCTAAGACAATTGTGTCTGATAGGGACCCAAAATTCACCTCAAATTTCTGGAAAGGATTGTTCAAGGGATTCAGAATGAATATGAACTTTAGTATAGCGTATCATCCTGAGTCTGATGGACAGGCAGAAAGGGTGAACATAGTAATAGAAGACATACTGAGAATTTATGTGATGGATAAACCATCAAGGTGGGAAGACTACCTGCATTTGGTAGAATTCGCCTACAATAATGGATATCACGCATCGTTGAAGATGAGGCCATTCGAAGAACTTTATGGAAGAAAGTGCAACACTCCAGTGAGCTGGGATAATCCAACTGACAGAGCAGTAGTTGGGCCTGAGCTGCTCAGAGAGATGGAAGACCAAATGATAAGAATTAAACAGAATATAAAAGCTACCCAAGACAGGAAAAAACGTTACGCTGATAGTAACAGAACCCACAAAGAATTCAAAGTGCGTGACCATGTTTTCCTGAAAGTGAAAACTAACAGGAGTTCCCTGAAGCTGGGAAGTTGCACCAAGTTGGAAGCAAGATTTTGTGGGCCATTTGAGATCCTGGAAAGGATTGGGTCAGTTGCATACATGCTTGCATTACCTGCATCTATGACTGTACATAATGTGTTTCATGTTTCACTGCTTAAAAGATATATACCTGATGCTAATCATGTTATCGATTGGAATGTGATTCATGTGGAACCAGAAGGTGTCCTGCAAGTGCATCCTATGTGCATATTGGACAAGAAAAACAAACAGCTCTGAAATCGAGCCATAGAGCTTGTAAAGGTCTAGTGGACTTGGTACGATCTTGAGGATGCGACATGGGAGCATGAAGATGTTATGCGGGCAGAGTACCCACATCTTTTTGAAAATTTTGAAAATCTTGCAGAGACAGTGTAAATTTGCACTGAGGACAGTACAGAAATAAGGGGAGGGGAATTGTAGTGTCCCCAAGACCAAGCCCTTTGTAAATCTGGTTTATGAAATGAATTGTAAATATGTGTTGTAAGCTAGTGAGCCAAGTTTGTATAAGCTTGTGGTCTTATGTGATCGTTAGGCCAGAGAGCCTAAGGGTTGTAGGCCAAGGGCCTGATTTTGTATCTGTATGTATGCAACACTTTAATAAAATATAAACATTGTCGTTTGCAGACCAACCATGATGAATGAGTGATGGGGGACTGAGCTTCCACAAAGTGGGCAAGGAATTAGGGGCTGGAAGGTGGGAAGAGGGGCTAAGTGTTGAGCCTAGGGGCTTAAGTCCTTGGGAATAATATTTTATTATTATTCCAAAAAGACACATGAATTATGTGAATGTGATGTTTTATCCTAAGTTCCTGGGGAAGAACGAGGGACTACCAAATGGGAAGGAATGCATGTTGAATGGAACGCATGCAGTTCCATGAGTGACAAGTGTCAACCCTGGTGCATGTGAATAAAACTGCCAAGATGAGATGTGAGAGGGGTTCCTCGCCCATTCCACCTGACTGCCTGAGCGTGTACGAAGCTCTGAGCAGTACGACTGACCCGAGCTCTGCAGAGAACCCTCGTGCTTCCCTGTGAGCCGAAAAGCTTGTGTTTGGCTCTGAAAAACCATGTATATCCTCTGTTCTGAAATTCGAGAAGCCTATGTTCGTTTCTGAAAAGGCCAGTTTCACCCTCTCCATTCTGATTCATGGAACCTGTGTCATTCCCTACGTGGATTGTTTTTCACATGTCCCCAAGAACCAACATTGTGAGACCTTGCACCATTGCTAATCCTGTTTGGGAAGCCCGTGTTTGTTTTTCCGGTTGGCAGTTGTGGCCACGCAGAGCTGGACTATGTGTGGCTTGCTAGCCAGTGCAAGTTGTGATTGAGATTGTGTATGACCTCTCTCCAGGTGAGGGAGGTGATTGTTGTTGAAAGAGGCAGGTTGTCAGGCCTGTGAGCAATTCTCTCCAGGTGAGAGAGTTTGTTGGTAAGTGGTTTCTTCCAGAGAGTG
>ML835794.1:14214-33237 GCA_009831015.1 Picea engelmannii | reverse complement strand
CATAACGTTTCTTCCTATCTTGGGCAGCCTTTAAATTCTGCTTAATTTTCAGCATTTGCTCTTCCATTTCCTTGAGCAACTCTAGCCCAACTACTACCCTATCAGCTGGATTATCCCAGCTTATTGGAGCATTGCAATTTCTACCATAAAGTGCTTCAAATGGGCTCATCTTCAATGATGCTTGATGCCCATTATTGTTGGCGAATTCTACCAAATGTAGGTAGTCTTCCCATTTCGATGGTTTCTCCATCACATACATCCTTAGCATGTCTTTTATTACTATGTTCACCCTCTCAATCTACCCATTAGACTCAGGATGATAGGTTGTGCTGAAGTTTATATTTATTTTGAATCCTTTGAACAACCCCTTCCATAAATTGGAGGTAAATTCTGGGTCCCTGTCAGACACGATTGTCTTGGGAATACCGTGCAATCGTGTTATTTCCCTCATAAAAATATCAACAACGTTAGTTGCCTTGTGAGTAGTCTTTAGCGGAATAAAATGTGCAGCTTTCGTAAGCTTGTCCACCACCACCATGATTGAATCATGTTGCTTTCATGTATTGGGAAATCCTATGATGAAATCCATTGTCACTACCTCCCACTTCCACTCAGGAATGGGTAAAGGTTGCAGCAACCCTGTTGGGTGTATGTGCTCAACTTTAACCTTTTGGCACTCCATACATCTGGCAATGTATTCAACAATCTCTTTCTTCATACCTAGCCAAAAGTAATGGCTCTTGACTGCTACCACAGTTTTCTGATATCTAGGGTGCCCTGCATAAGGCACATTATGCATTTCATTCAAAATCATAAGTTTCAAGCCCTGGACATTAGGTACATAAATTATGTTCTTGTATAGAAGTGTTCCATCAGTTTCCAATTTATAATTTCCACTTTCTGTGGCATCTTGCCTTGTTGTAGCTTTGCTACCAAATCCCTGTACTGCAAATCTATATTTGCAGCCTCTGAAATTCTGCTTTTAATATCAGTTTGGTACATGCTAATGGTTGTAGCATGCAATTTGTGTACTCTCCTGTTGAGGGCATCAACCACTTTATTCTCCTTCCCTTTGATATGCTTGATATCAAAATTGTACTCACAGAGAAACTCCAACCACCTACTTTGTCTAGCGTTCAAGGTTGGTTGATCAAACAAATACTTCAGACCATTATGTTCTGTCCTCAGTTCGAATCTCCTTCCCATGAGGTAATGCCTCCATTTATTTAGAGCATGCACTATGGCTGCCAACTCCAAATCACGATTTGCATAGTTCCTTTCATGCTCTTTCAAATTTCTGGATTCATAACAAATTACGAATCCATTCTGACTAAGGACTCCTCCCAATCCTTCTTTACATGCATTTGTACACACTACAAATTGTTCATTTGGGTATGCAATCCTCAGGATTGGAGCACTGGTTAACAGTTGCTTCAATTGCTGGAAGATTCTCTCACAATCTTATGTTTACTGAAACTTCTTCTCCTTCCTTTGCAACAAAGTGATAGGGTGAGCTATCCTCGAGAACCCTGCGATAAACCTTGTGTAATAACCATCTAGACCCATAAAGGATCTGACTTCTGTCACATTCTATGGCACTGACCATTCTCTGATGGCCTCAATATTCTCAGGATCCACGGCTATCCCATCCTTCGAAATAATATGCCCCAAGTAATGGATCTCCTCCTGATAAAATGAGAACTTTCTCAACTTAGCATACAGTTGGTGCTCTCTTAGCACCTGCAACACCATCCTCAAATGTTGTTCATGCTCTTCCTCCAACTTGGAATACACCAAAATTTCATCTAGGAGGACTATGACAAACTTGTCTAGATAGTCCCTGAATACACCATTCATCAGGCACATAAAAATAGCAGGTGCGTTCAACAGCCCAACCGACACCACTGTGAACTCGTAATGACCGTACCTTTTTCTAAAGGTGGTCTTGCTGATGTCTTCATCCTTTATCCTTACCTAGTGATATCCCAACCTAAGATCTATCTTAGAAAATATCTTCGCATCCTTCAACTAATCGAAGAGGTCATCAATCCTCGGCAGAGGATATTTGTTCTTTACAGTTACTTTGTTCAATTGTCTGAAATCGATACATAAACTCAACGTCCCATCCTTCTTCTTCATGAACAGGACCGAGGCAACCCAAGGTGACACACTTGGGCGTATATACCCCTTCTTTAGAAGCTCTTCAAACTGCAATTGCAGTTCTTTCAGCTCTGGTGTACTCATTCTGTAAGGAGTTTTTGACACTGGAGTTGCTCCAGGCATCAGTTTTACAGAGAAATACATATCTCTCTTTGGGGGTAGTTTGGGTACCTCTTGAAATACATATTCAAACTCCTTTAGTACCGCATGATCTCCAATTCTTTATACCTTATCCTTAGGTGTTTCCTCCACATGGGCTGCAAATAATTGACAGCCTTTCCTGTAGCACTTCTTCAGCTGCATTGTTGATATTTCTCTGATAGCAACAGCTTTGGGAATTCCTTGGACTATTTTCTGATTTCCTTCCTCATCCAGGCAAGTGAATGCCTTGTTACAACATTCCAACATGGAATGGTGTTGGTCCAACCAGTCCATCCCAATTAGACAGTCATAATAACCTAAAGGCAGAACATTCAATTCAACCTTTGTGCTCAGTCCATTCATGTCCACTGGACAAGACTTAACTAACTTAGTGACTTTTCTCTTGGTTTTTGTAGCCAGCTGCACTAACCAAGACTTTTCATGTTTACTTCTCGACAATTGCAAACTTTCCACCACTCTAGGATCTATATAACTATGGCTAGCCCCTGAATCAATTAAAATAGTAAAGGCATGGTTGTTGATCATACCTTCCACTTCAATCATGTGCAACTGATATTCAGCTTGCTTGTTGTCTAGGGCTACGTAGATACTTGGAATTCTACTGCCCATGTCCTCCACTGTTTCATCTTGCTGAACATTATGGACAGCTCTCAGTTTGCCATTTTTGTGGGGACAATCTATATACTTATGGTTTCCTTGACAACCCCAACATTGAATGGGTGTCTGCCTTGGCCTTTGTCCCCCTACGTTAGCCATTCTTGGCTCTCTAAATGATGGTTTTCCTTGAGGACTGTTTCTGAAAAATGGAGGTTTGTTTCCCTTCTGCCTCTGCTCTTTCTTGAACTTCTTCTGGTCATCCCAAGACTTTTGAAAAGTAGGATTTTCTCCTTGTTTTTCATATAGGCATTTCTCTCTTCTTATTGTTTCTTCCATAGTCTTAAGATCATCATATTGAATCTTGTCCCCAATGGAAGGTGGCAGTCCACTCAGATACCTTTGAATCTTGACAGTCTCATCCTTGATGAAAGGAACATACTTCAGTAGTTCCAAAAACCTCTGTTTGTATTCATCAATGGTCATGCTACCCAGCTTGAGTTCAAATAACTCTTTCATCTTTCTGTCATAATATCTTTTAGTCAAGTATTTCTTCTCAAAATACCTCTTGAATTCTCTCCAAGTGATATCTTTCTCTCTAATGTGTTGCACCTGCACAAGTTGATCCCACCACATGGATGTTTTTCCTTTCAGTTGATACATCACAATTCTTCCTTCTGCATGAGAGGAATAATTCTGCAGTTAGAAATATTTCCTCATGCCAAGCAACCATGTCTCGGCCTCTTCCTCCTTCTTATGTTCTCCATCAAACCTAGGAGGCTTAATCTTGTTCATTTTTCCCTTCAATTCATCCCCTCCAGATTTCTTGTGCTTTCTAGTAGGAGATGGGCTTGAACTATTGTGTGCCTTCCTCTTGGAGCGACCTTGGGAGTGATGATGGTGTCTACCAACACTCCTTGATCTTCTTCCTTCATAAGTCTGGTGATTCCCTATTTTTCTCGAGTCTCTCTCCTTGTCCAACTTCTTATCTATTCTCTCCATACTCTTCACCAATTTTAAGTTGAATTCTCCCTATTGTTCCTTAGCTCTCGTGAGCTTCCTGCTATCTTCTCGGTGATTTTGCACATCTTTCTGCAATCGTTCAATGATTTTCATCATATTCCCTTCCTTATCTATCTCTTCTCCATGCCCATTGGAGTTCGACCCTTCAACTCCCAAATGAACATCCATCCCTTTAGCTTCATTCTCTGAACTGGAAGCATTCTGTGTCTCCTCCATTTATTTGCACTAAATGGAAACTCTATTCAGTTCTGGCAATCGTTAAAATTTTGCAACACAATGTGAAGACAACCGGAATTTGTCAGGTCATCATTCCTTAACAAATCCCACAGCATTCATAAACAAATCTAATTCAAGAAAACATTCAGTTTTCATTCTCTGTGATTCTGGTTCAAACAAGAATCCCCGCAGATTTCTTCTTTTAGAGCTCTGCTCTGCTAAGTTTTTGGGCACTATCCCCTTTCTCTCAGTTCCCCAACCCACGCGACCATGGGTCGTGACCAAGATCTAGATCAATAAGCACGCACTCGAGCCTTCGGCTTCGAAATATTTCCAAGCATAACACAACACTCACTTGGAGTTCCAAGTTACCAAACTCGTGCAGTAGGGTGGATCAACAGTCCAAGTCTACCCAGCATCCTACGGATGACACTCGTTGTGGAACCTCAGGCAGCTGAGTTTCGAGACTTCGAGACTTTGGAAGATTTCACATCCACACACCCCGAACCATTAATATCTTAACACTTCCACGTCACCTCAGGTGACGTTATTATGTTACATCACTTAAATTTTTCCCAATTGCAGGGGCATGCAACGGTGGTTTAGAGTAACCCACCTTTCATCCCGCAATTCTCCTGACGCTGACATGTAACCCCTCAATGAAATTGTGGTTTGTATTGCGAGACCGCCTTGGAGAATTAGCTTGTGTGCAACTTGAGTCCCCGCAATGTCTCCTGGACGTTGATCTTGATGTATTGTTATAAACACCACTGTGGGTCCTCTGACCTTTAACTACGTTACATAATCTTGGGCCCCATTAACCCTGCTCACAGAGGATGCTACATGGAAGAATACTAGCGACTGATACGTGGCCCATTCAAATGGGTGACACTGGTCACATTCCAAATGCCATCTCAATCTTCCACGGGTTCTAAACCCACTGACATGTGGAACACATCCTATGTGTCCACATCATCTCCATATGATGTCATCATGACTCACCACTTCATCTCTTCAAGCTTTGGGAGTTTCAACTCCTCTATGCTCAGTTTTTCTCAGAGAACTTTCTCCCAGAGTTCATGATCTACTGACACATGTCCTCCTTCATGATCAACGGTTATGAGAAACTTCGGCACTTCGGGCTTCAGTAGTTTCAAACTCACAGCACTTGCCTCCTCTCGAAGTACTTCCACCTAAAGTACATGGTCTATTTACGCATGTCCTTTGCAACGGACGGTTGTGATCTACTTCGGGACTTCAAGAGTTTGTCACACTCCACACTAGAAATCCTCCAAAGTGATTTTCCTTTTCCTTCCTAGACATGGATCTAACGGTCAGGCTCTTTTCCTATGATCTTTGGTGTATATATCCTTCGAAATTTTATGCCTCAGCGCATTCCACTTCTCTCGACTGTCGAACTCCGAAAGGCTTCCAAGATAATCCTAAACTAGGTTGAGGTTACAGGAAAACTACATAGAGCAACTGGAAGGATTCTCTCAAGGATCCTTCTTACACCCACTACTCATGGACTCTCATTCCCCACATGCATGTTCCACCCAGGAGTATACACCTTCACAAGAACAATCCATCGGTGCTTCACCTCCCTCTCTGGGTCTCGGCAACAGACTGGATCAGGAATTCTCAAAGCTCCGTAGCTGGTGATGGACTCTCTGGGAGAAAACCTCTTCCCAGCAGACTCTCTCACCTGGAGAGAGCTTCTCACAAGCCTGACAACCTGACTCTTCAACCATGGGCTTGAAAACCCACTTCTTCAACCAGTTTCAGCCCAACTCTCGCAAGGTGAGGATAACAGCAACACAATTCCACTCAGGAAAAACAGAAGGCACCAACCCAAAGACAGTTCAGGTACGGACTCGGCTCTGCAAGGGCGGATAGGCTGGGCTCACATGATACACAAGTGACATGGCTCAATCCACAAGTTTTCCATTGGTTTCAAGGTGCGTGACAAAAAATCAACGTAGAGGTCGAACACAGACTCAAACGGTTCATACGGCAGATACGTCGGCTTCTCGGGAAAACATTATGGTTTTCTGGTTTCAGAGCTGTGTGAGGGTATGCAAAGATCAGACGCAAACGCACAGCAGGACAGACAATGGATGCCCGAATGGAGAACAAACCCCCATCACAACTCAATTCTTGGATTAAATTGCATGTGCTTGGGCCGACACATGTCTCCCATGAAGTTGCATGCACTCCATCAAGTACGGATTCCCTTTTCCAGGAAATTAGGATAAAAGTATACCATTCACACCACTTTGGAATAATAATAAATTATTATTCCCAAGGACTTAAGGCCCTAAGCTCAGCCCCTATTTCCAACCTTTCAGCCCCCTTTCCCTTACCCACCTTGTGGAAGCTTAGTCCCCCATCACTCTTTCTTTGTGGTCGGTCTGGACGCAATGATGTTTAATTTTTATTGATGTTCTGCATAATTACATATACAAGAATAGGCTCCTGGCCTATAACACTTAGGCTCTCCGGCCTAATAAACACATAAGCCCACCATATTATCAATACTCGGCTCATTAACCTACAAAACATGATTACAATTCATAATATAACTGGGGCATGTCCTTGGGGTATTACACACGAAGTGTACCCAATGGGGTAAATGAACCCGACAGCACATAACTTGTCAATTTCGGCTTTGATATCCACAGATTTGGATGGGTGAAGGGGACATTGCTTTTGAAGAACAGGGGAAACATCCAACCAAGTGTCGATTCGGTGTTCGACTATAGAAGGATTGAGGCCAGGCATATTCGTGTATGACCGAGAAAAAATGTCACGGCATTCCTGAAAGAGAGCTTTGTAAGCAATGAGTTCTTCAGGGGAGCATGCAACATTGATGGTGATCTCTTCCACGATGCCTAGTTTGACAGAAATGTCAATTTTGACAATGGGGGAGATGTTGACCATGTTTCCTCCTTCAAAAGCATTGAGGGCAGGGATAGGGTTGTTGTACTAGTTGATATGCCCCGGAGGAATAAAATCCTTAGTTTCGATCGCACATAGGGAGGCTTGGGTAGGAGGATGAAAGGCCTCTTGTGAGAGAAAAAGTGCTCGATGATGGAGTGCATTCCATGGGAAATTGGGGGTGGTTAGTTCCTCCAAGATATCTTCATCGCAGTGAAAAATGCGAGAAGATAGGGGATCCTATGCGATTGTAGGGGGAACCATCGACGGGTAAGTGTTATTGTCCACAAGGGATAAGGACGTAGAAGGGGTATCGCATACGGGGTGTGATGGTTCATTTGATATGAACCGAATGTCACGATAATGTGGAGGGTACCTCATTCGCGCGGACACTGATGAAGAAACATAATGAATGTTCGTGAGGTGAGCAGCAGTAGGGAGGGCATGAGGCGGCTCGGGCCTGGATGGTTGGCATACTGCAGCTAACATTTGGTGGAATTGAGGTAGAGTCGGGCAATGATGGGTGTAATGCCCATATTCTAAGCATATGGCACAAGTGAAATTGATTCGTAACCCTTTATTGTGTGTGGTTGAGGACTCCGTAGTAGTAGATGACGTATTAGGTGGAGTAAGCAATGGGGTTGCTCGAGGGAGTTGGATAAGATTGCACAACTCAGGAAGAGTAGGACATATGTTAATGGGGTATCCTTTTCTTTCGCATAGTGTGCAAGGAGGTTGAGCTCGAGGAGGGAGCAGAGTTGTGGGCTCGTTATTCCTTCCTCTGCCCCTAGTGGTGGTGTTGCCCCCAGGTGGGGGTGTCGGTGGTGTGGCAGGAGCCTGTACTGGGCTCTACATCAGTACTCCCTCTGCCTGAGGAGGGAGAGATGGTGTAGGAACCATGGCAGGTGGATGAAGATACCATACAAGGATGGAAAGCACCATGTTGGGAAGTCTGAGAGTAGCAGCTACCTATAATTATTGGACTCCAGGTGGGGGGTAAAAGAAGGGGATTTGGGTAATGTCTTGAGGGACTATCTCCCAAAATAGGATTTTCCCCTGGAGGGGGAGGAAATCCGAGATGAGTGGTTCAATGGTAGTTTCAGGGAATTCCTAAGGTATTAGTTCTTCAACTGGTGGAACTTTGATGTGGGGAGGTTCCTCTGTGATAAGATTAGTGTCTCTGATATCATATCCGTTAGAGGAAACCACACACTTGTGTTGAAATGGAAGGATGTAGGAGAGGTGGTGCTCCATGATAAGTCCCTAACAAGTGTGGGTCTTTGAATATTCCCGGACCCATGTCGATGACCAAAAAATCATCAGAGCTAGTTCAGACAAGGGGGAGGATGTTATCAATGTTGGTGGAATGATTAGGCTCATAATGTGTAAGTTGGTCGGTGGTGACAATTTTCCCGTTATGGGGGAACATCATCGTACGAAACACAGAAGAGGTGACAGCCTCCATAGCATACATGTAGCTACGCCTAAACAAGATATTGTAATAAAGTGGGGCATCAATGACCTCAATTTCAATCAAGATGTTTTTTCCCCCAAGTTCTACGGGGACATTTTGGAAGATCCCTCTAGGAGGTGATGGTCGAAAGTCATAATCTCTAAGGGTGATTGTAGATGGTACTAGCTCAAGTGAGCCAAGTTTTTTCCATACGAATTTGGACATGATGCATGTGGATGCACCTTCATCGATGATACATCGATGAACTATGATGTTTCGGATTTTAACTGGTATCTGAAAATCTACCAGGGCGGGGAGGTGTGGTTCCCCATTATCGATATCAAAGGTGATGGGTCAAGTATCAGCTGGGTCAACTGCCCCCAAGGCAGAAAGAAAGGATTTGCGCTGCGAGGGACAGGTTTGGAGGAACTCCAACATAGACATGGCTATAGGGGATTGAGCTAAATCATTGACTAAATTGTAGTTATGAGCTGCCCTAGCATGAGGGTTATGTACATTCTGTCATAAAGGTGTGCGGGGTATACGAGGAGTGGGGTCAGTATTAGGGCGTGGGATCACCAATGGTTGTCTGGCTATATCGAGAGTTGTTCTCAAGGTGGTTGGGGCAAATTCAATAGGGACTCCATATTGATGACCGCGAGTTTGCAAAATAATCTCTTCCTCACTAGTAAGGAGGATATTACGATCAGTCGGATTTCTAGGTTGATTAGGGCTCGGGTTTTGATACTGCCCCATTTGGGGTGGAGCAGGGTGTACCTCATGTTGGGTATTCATCATGCCTTGTTGTGGAATAGGGTTTTGAAACACAACCGAAGGTGGTGGTTACAAATAGTGTTGTGGGGCTTGTGGAGGTGCAGGCGGTGTTAGGGGATGTTGAGTGTTCATGGATTCTTTCATCTGTTTGAACTCGGAAATTTGGGGGAATTGGTGAGTATAATGTACATATTCGCCACATAGAGCACAAGGGAAGTTAGTTCTGAGATTATTGTTCTTCCCTTGTCGTGTTTGATTTTTTTTTTTTCCCCTTGGGGGTTTTGATTGCCTTGATTCTAGTTTCCCCCAGGGCGTTGGTTTTGTTGGGGGTTATTTCCTCCTAGACCTAGGTTGTTGTCGTTTCGTATTTTTCTTTTCTTCTTGGAATTATTCGGTGGATGAGCCGGATTTTTCGTATTCAATTATTCAAAAGTCTAAACTTGTTGAATGGGAGAGGGTTGAACAAATTTAACACCAGCATGTGGTTTCCCTAATGGAGGAGAAACCGACTATGGAGGACCAGGAAATGGAAAATATGGATTTTTTTGTGGAGATGATCCATATGTCATGTAGGAATTTGAAGTACTTCCACCATTGGTGGGGTGATATGCAGGAGTTGAGGGTGAACTCGTACTTGGTTGAGAGACTGAATGCATCATGGGTATCGATGGGGTTCCACCTAATAGTGAAGGGGGAGCAACAGGATATGACTGTTGGTGAGTGGGAGGAGGGTAATAAGACATCCCTCCATATGGTTGTGGATATGGATGTGCACCATAAGTGGGTGATGGGTAGTCGTAAGGGTTGATATGGGTCATGAAACCAATCAACTCATCTACATCGTGGTATATCCCAGGTTTGTCCTGGCCAAATGATATGGGTCTAGGTGCATCATGCAATATTGTGTACAAGTAACCTGATTGAGCATAGATGAGGTCAAATTGTTGGGCCTTGTTGATGGCTTCCTCTTCTGACTAAGGGAAAGTGGATGCTACATCCTTGGCAATAACAGAGACAAGTGATTTGAGAAACCAATCAAGACGTTGTTCTTTGGTGTTTTCCGCTTTACAAAAACTACGTCGTCGACGCCATTCATGGATGTGGTCGGCTATATGGATAGAAGAGGTTTGGTTGAACTTGGAGAGAATTTCTAAGCCAGTATCATGATGAACTGGTAGTTGGAAAAATGACAAAAAGCCCTTGGCCAATGATTCAAAGGTCACATGGGACCCTGATTTTTCGTCCACATACCATTTGGTTGATGAGCCCGTGAGAGTTCTTTGAAATAACCTTAAGCGGATGGAATCATCCATGATTTTGTTTGATGAACACCATAAGTGAAAGGTCATAATATGGTTGGCGGGATCTTCCCCCGGTTTTCCTTCAAACTTTGGAATATCTGAAGGTAGTTTAGTAAGCATATTGGGCCATGTAGGGTCATGCAAAATGGGATCATTCATGAGTTTGGTCAAATCAGGAATGTTGAGGGATGCCAAGTATGGCATAGAGAGATTTGGTGGAGGATTAGTTCCATCCATTATGTTAGTAGGTAGTGGACATGTCCCTTAAGAGGGATTTGGTGGGGTTGTACTTCTCCCTTGAGAATAAGTTTGACCCCCGCCTCCTTGTGAAGGAGAACTAATGGATGTATGGACTTGGGAATTTGACCCAAGCAAAGTGGAACCAAGTAAAGTTGATCGCAAAATAGTAGCACTCACGAGGGTGTGATATTGTTGAGCCGGTGAGTTGGAAATACTAGGGACTCCTCCTAGAATAGGAGGGAGATTATGCAAGCGTTTATAACGACGGGGATTATGTGGGTCCCCTATGGTTTTTGACTAGAAAAATGAATGTGTGCAAATGGTGACAAGAGAGAAATAAATGAACAAGAGATTTGTATCTTTTTTATCTTCACAAAATAGAATAACTCACAATTGCATGTAATCAAATGAACATCATACATAAATCAACTTTAAAATAAACAAGCATGTGGATAGGCGGATTTTGTCTGTGTGGGGGAACAATAAAAACAAATGCTTGTGTCCTAAAAAATGTATCGTCCTTCCTCTCAAATAGGATCGGGCCTTCCAATAGCACTCAATAGTGGGGTCTAAAGCCACCTGAAGAGGAACTAGTGAAGGTTGAATTAATCAGTTATAATGAGGGGTAGAGGGTGCATATCCCGAAAGAGACAGCGATATTCCCCAATAACCACACAAAATCTGATCAAGGTGCAATTGCAGCCCACAATCACCACTTGGGTGGATTATTCTAAGTTTTTGCAACTAAGCACCTCAGTCAAAGTGCGGAATTTAGATTTTCGGCCTCCTAAATGGGTCACGGGTTGGATTCCCTCATAAGAGTTGGGTGACTCAAGGAGGGATGCACAGAACAACCGGACCTCGGCCTTCGACCCTTCACAGGTATCTCCCTTCCTTATGGTGTAGGAACATTTGACTTGGAGGATTTCAAATTTCCCTATTTCTAAACTTCTATTGTTTGAAAATGTGAGAACCAGATAATCGGGGGTTATTTGGATGCCTACCCTCGAGATCCTACCTAGACTAAAAATTTATTTTGGCACCTCCTGTGGAGGAAAATTTAGTGCATTATTAGAAATTTTTTAGATGTTGTGGGATGAGAGATTGGGGTCATGGACCAACCTTGTTTGAATTAATTGGGTGTGAATAATTTCCAAAGAAGTAGTCGGATCTTTTGGAATTCCTTTGGAGAAAACCTACATCGACCTCCACTATTCAAATAGAAATTATGTGTGTGAGGAGTGGCTTTGTGTGCAAGAAAGTGACAAGTATGCAAAGATTTTAATAAGTTAAGTGTGAGATTGCAACATGTGGACTTCTTGTGGTCCTTACAAATATTCTTTAATTAGCTTACTATGTGTCTTTGGTACAACCTTGTGGAATAGTTAAAGCCCTAAAGAACTAGCAATGTGGACATATGGGTCCTTACAAATCCTTTAAACTCCCTAAAATGTTGTCTATACTAAGAAAGATTTGAAATTGTCCTAGATTTGTAGACATGTGGCCATGTATGGGCCCGTTACTTTGATCTTTAAACTTCCCTAGATTGTGATCTAAACTAAGAAATCATTTTAAGAAACTATCCTAAGTTTGCAAACATGTGGGCATGTATGGGCCCTTACAAATATTTAAGATGATCTCAAAAACTAAGAGGAATCCTAAAGGGGCTTTGTCCTCTCCTAAATATTTTTTAAGGGAGATGAAATGTCCTTTTAACCACCTTTATGATTCCCTAGATCACACCAGGGTGTGGGGGAAGAGCATACTTGAGGGTCAAAAGTAACTTCTAGTCCCAATTTAAGTGATTTGTGTATGAAAGCAATAACTTCAACTTAAAATTTTAGAATCCAAATGAGTCATACATGTGGCAACAAAGAAAAAGACGAGAATAATGATTCGTTTTACCCCCTAACTGCCTATGTTAGCTAACCTTTCTTATGGGAAAGGAATCTAAGTGGAGTGTAGTTTCCTTACAAAGTGCAGAAAAATAAAAATATGAAGGCTAGGGGCCCTCAAACCATGCATAAAAACCCTTACAATTTTGAAAAACTAGACTTATGCGTGGGTTACAGTTCTGACAAGCATGCAAAGGGCACACAATGCACAGAATGCATAGAGTAATGAAGCTTCTTTCATGCATAGTGCGCAGAGTGCACGTCTGTGGGCCTAAAAATCCGTGCACTGCTGTCACGTGTTAGGGGAGAAATTTCCAAGTGAAATACTCCTTCCTCGGCTCTGAAGTTTGACTTTGGTAGGTTGTGCTAGGCTGGTTTTGGTACTTGCAAGGCAAAAAAATCAAAATTAAGTGCTCTCAAGGCTCAAATAGGGAGGAATTTGATATCGGTCCCCAGTATGGTCGCCAATCTATTGTGTTGGTTTTGTCACTTGGGTGAGAAAAACAACAACACTTGCATGTTTAGATGAGCCTGCTAAAAAAGACAGAAGTTTGTGAGTGGGTTAGATAAGACAAAAACATGTGAAAACAAAGAAATAAACTAAAACAACTAAGAAATAAATGTTAGAAAGCTTGAGAAACTTAGAACCATGAAAATCAAATAATGACCAGCATAATGCTACCAATGGATCAATAGATTAGTAGGCAAAACATCGTAGAGAAAGGAAAGGACTTATGAGTCCCCTCTTCCTCCTTGGGAGGGATCTTGAGTTCCCTAATTGAGAGCTCTTCACTCTTTACAATAGAAGAAATGACAAATGGTGAAGAAAAACAATGTCTATTCCCTTAAGAGGTGAGTGGAATGGCCTATTACAATGGTGCTTGAAGGTTTCAAAGAGAAAAGAGGATTCTCAAAGAAGAATTCTTGCAGCATAACAATAACTTGAAGATCTTATTTTCTTAGCACACCCATGGCTCTTATTTATAGCATCCATACATGGAAAAATGTAATTGGTTCATAGTGTGAACAAGGGGCCTTTTAGGGCACCCTCTAGACCTTGACCAACCTACAAACTAGATTTCGCTCATAATGAGTGTCAAATCTTGTTGGGGGTTGGACCAAAAGTGGTTGAGGGGCCGACAAGATCCATAAATGTGTCATTCATAGAAGTGCACAGCTTTTCTCGTACACAGACGTGCATCTTTTGCATAGTGCGTGTTGAGGCCTGTGTTGGCCCGCGCATGCTGCGCACTGTGTGCACGCTTCCTTTGGTGAATCTGTGCACTCTGATTTTTTACCCAATTATATAGTTTTTTTCCTTTTTTGGTGTAATTAAGTGTTGTGGGTGGACTAATGGTTGTTGGCATTGATGTTTTATTTAACCATTTGTGTGCAATGTTGCAGACGATTTTCAGTGATAACATAGTGTTTAGAAGATGAAGATGGAACTAACAATAGTTTAATCAACTTTTCATATCAAATTCATTTCATTTCCTAGAGTTTGTACATATTTTTTTTATGAAATGTTGTATACAAAGTTGACATTTCCCTGGGGGGGGCGACAGTGTACCACTTGTTTACAAGCAAAAGAATTACATTTTTATTTTTTTTTGGCGGAATCGACAATTAGTTGGGCTTGTACTCACGTGACATGGGGTCAATTCAGACCTCTACCACTATAACCTCCAGAAATTCCAATGCTATTGGATTCATCACTAATACCAATAGGGGGATGAATCAATATTAGGCACTTTTTACCACTTTTAATCACAATATTCAAGCATTTAAGATATCAACAATTTATCACTTACGATTGCATTCATAACCAAAAATACACAATACACAAGTTTTATGTGGAAACCAAAATGGGAGAAAAATGCAGAATATTTTATTATATATCATAATATTACATTCATAGGAAGTACCAAATTCCAAAATTCTCCGGCACCAACTGGAAGGAGGCACCAACCCCCTGTTTACAAGCTCCAACCTGAAGGAAACTACATCTCCCTAGATTTTCCATCTCCAACATGAAGGAAGCTACAACTCCCTTTCCTTGCCCCTTCATTCCTCCCTTGAATATAAATGATAGAATCAATATGTTATTGTTAGTGTCATTGATATTGATACATCATCATTATCAAAACAGATACAACCCCAATAATCACATAAAACTTATGCCAAGATCTCCAAAAATATCCTCCAAATCATGTGCTCAAAATGACCATGATATGCATCAAACCATGTGCCAAGATATGCATCAAGCATGTGCAAATACCTTCCAAGATATGCCTCAAGGAATATACCAAAATATCCAAGATACAAGCCTCAATATATATATATATATATATATGAGCATACCTTTCAACATGTAAACAACCTAGTGCATGAGATATTAGATACTTAGACCTTCCTTAACTTCAACATCAAGAAGAATACATTCCTCAAAACTTTCATCAGCCTCGTGGGACTAGACAGAGCAACAGGCGAGGCCTCGCATGAAAACTTGTGTGCAACATGCGAGGTCCTCGTTGGACACCCTATACCAGACCCACGAGGGTCTTCTCAAATAGGGTTTTTTGAAAACCCTTCTTCAATATATGACTCTGAGCAGGCCCTCCTTCGCACAAATATGCTACTTCACTTTCTCTAATAAATCACATCCTTGTCTGGTAATTAAATGAGATGTTCTTGATGTTTATTTATACCCTTCCAAGTAACTTATTTACTTGACCTTAAGTCGACCTGTAACTTCTTGTTTGCAATAAATTTTCTCCTTTACTTGAATTTAGGACCAACTTTTAACTTCTTTGACCTTAGATGTAAGGCTTCTTGACCATAATTCAGGGCTTCATCTTTAAGAGGGCATAACTTCTCAACCGTGAGGAACCACGTGGCATGCCACCTATCGTTTGAAATGGCATGATGAGGAATATCAATATATGATGGTTCTGAATGCATTTGCAATGTCCTTCATTTTCTTTTTCTTCAATTAACTTCTAGCTTCATTACCATGCCTCTGGGGCTTCTTAACCACTTAAACATATTTTCAGGTCTTCTTGTAGACTTCTTAAGAGCTTCTTCCCGTGAGGGCCATGCTTAAAGCTACGCCATAAGGGGGGAACTTTGGAGACTTCTTCAAATACACCCATTACTTCTAGAGGCTTTTGTATTTCTTCTTGGTTTGACATCAATGACAAGCAATTTTCCAACAATCTCCCCCTTTGGCATTGATGGAAACACTCATACTCCCCCTATGATCATTACTTCCCATGTCTTCATGCTTTTCTCCCCCTATATTCATGCTTCTTATATTTCTCTCCCCCTTTGAAATCAATGACAAAGGGTAACTTCCCTTGACAATTCCTCTCCCCCTGACTTATTTGCAAGATGTTGTGTAGATCAATGTAGGGTAGGAACTACTCCCAAATTCTATTGAATATGCGCAAAGGTCTCCCCTGGGAGAGGTTCGGTGAAGATATATGCAATCTGTTCTTTTGTCCCAATGTACTCCAACTTGATATTCTTCTATGTGACTGGTTCATGTAGAAAGTGGAACTTGATAGGAATATGCTTGGTCTTAGAATGCATCACTTTATTTTTGGAGATACGTATAGCACTAGTATTGTGACAAAATATTGAAATAGCCTCATCATATTTGATTTGTATGTATTGCAAAGTTTGCTTCATTCAGAGGACCTAATTACAACATGTTGTTGCTGCAATATATTTTTCTTCCACTGTAGACAAGGATACTAAGGACTTCTTCTTACTTAACCAGGACACTATACAATCACCCAAGTAAAAGGTTTCTCCACTAGTACTTCTTGTACCAACAATTCTTCCTTCCTAATCTGCATCTCTGTAGGAAACCATAGTCATCTCATTCCCTTTCGGATACCACAATAAAAAATATGTTGTTCCTTTGAGATATTTGAATATCCTCTTTACTATCATAACATGAGTTTCCTTCAGTGTTGCTTGAAATCTTGCAACCTATCCAACTACTTGCATCACATCTGGTCCTGAGTATGTCAAATAGAGTAGGTTTCCAATCATCAATCTATAGATTCTTTGATCTTCTTCCTTTGATTCATCATCTTTTCTCAACTTGCAACTAGTCACCATAGGAGTACTTACAGGTTTGCAATCTTCCATTATGAACTTATTTGGCATTTATTTGGTGTACTTGGTTTGGGAAATGAAAATACCTTCATCTAGCTGAGATATCCGGAGTCCCAAAAAGAAATTCAACTCACCGGGTAGGGACATTTCAAACTCATTATGCATGTCTTTGGAAAAATTCTCACTCAACCTATCATCATCACTTCCAAAGATGATTTCATCCACATGTACTTCAATCATAAGTATGTTTTATCGATCCACTTTTATGTAGAGATTGTTATCTGCATTTCCCTTTCTGAATTCTTATTGGTGTAAGTACTTGTCTAGTCTTGAATACCATGTTCTAAAGGCTTGCTTGAGTCCATACTGAGCTTTCTTCAATCTCCAAACGTAATCTTTTCTTTCTAATAGTAGGAACCCTTCTTTTTGTTCTATGTAGACCTATTCTTCTAATTCTCCATTAAGAAATGTTGATTGTACGTCCATATGATATACTTTGATCATTTTGGAACATGCATAGGCCAAGATCATTATGATTGCTTCCATTCTGGAAACAGGAGAAAAAAATTATTCAAAATATACTCCTTCAACTTGAGCATATCCTTTTCATACTATCCTTGCCTTGTTTCTGGTTACTTGGCTATCTTTGTTTAGTTTGTTTCTAAACACCCATTTTGTACCAATCACATTTTTGTCCATATCTCTTGGAACCAACTCCCATGTCTCATTCTTCTCTATTTGATTCAATTATTCTTCCATGGCCTTGATCCAATGTTCATCATTGTTGGCTTCCTCAAAGTTGCTTGGTTCAATTGTGGACAATAATGATAGATGCCTTTGTTCTGGTGTATGTTTGCTTCCTTTGGTTTCTATTACTACATTTTTATCTCCAATAATTTGTTCTACTGGATGATTCTTCTGAACCCGACAGTTAGGTGTTTTAGCAAGTGTTTGGAAATATGTTTTATTATCTTATGTTTCTTCTTGCTCTAATTTTGGCTTCTTCTCTTATGGTTCTTCTACTTCTTCCTCTACTTCTTCTTTCTTTAGTTCTTCTTCTGCTTCCTGCCTTTTTGAATTTTCGTTTTCTTCTCTAGTCTTTAGCACATTTGTTTCATCGATATTTACATTGATTCTTTCCACTATTTTGTTGAGTCTTAGGTTGTAGCATTTGTATGCCTTGGTTTTTCTTGAGTAATCAACCAATATGTCTTGATCAACCAGAGAGTCAATTTTTCTAATCTTATTGTCTTCTCTTTTTATGTAACATTTTCTTCCAAACACTCTAAAATGATTGACACTCATCGTTCTTCCTTTCCACAGTTCATAAGGAGTCTTGTCTTTGTTACTTATAAACATTCCTTTGTTCAATATGTGAACGGTTGTATGTACTACTTGTACCCAAAATATATCACCCAACTTGGAATCTTTCAACATGGTTCTAGCCATTTCCTGTACAGTTTTGTTCTTCCTTTCAACAACTCCATTTTGTTGAGGTGTCCTAGTTGTTGAGAATTGTCTTTTTATTCCATGTTATTCACATAAATCCATGAATTATTTTGATGTGAAATCACCTCCATTGTTTGATCTCAAGCACTTGATTTTCAAATCAGTCTCATTTTCAACCATCTCTTTGAATATCCTGAAACATTCAAATGTATCTGACTTTTTCTTGAGAAAACAGACTGTAGTCATTCTTGTATAATCATCAATATGTAGCATGAAGTATTGTTCACCATTTATCCCTTTTGTTCTCATTAGTCCGCATAGATCAGTGTGTACAATGTCCAATGGTTTTTTTGTAGAGTATTCCTTTGTCCTAAACTCAGCTCTTGTTTGTTTTCCATGTTGACGATGTTTGCACATAGTGCTTGTTAGCTTTGAGATTTTAGTAATTTCTTTTACTGCTTCATTTCTGTTGATTTTGACAAGATTGTCAAAGTTCATATAGCCCATTATTTTGGTCCAAATCCAACTTTCATCTTCCTTTCCCAAGCAACATCTTTCCTTTTCGATTTCATTCAAAATGTATATTTTGTTTAGAGTTCTTACTGTTGTTGCCACCAATCTACCTGATCCTTCTTTCCTTATTTTGCATTTCTTTGAGTTTAATAGAAGTGTGTGTCCCTAGTCACACATTTGA
>ML835793.1:42540-58185 GCA_009831015.1 Picea engelmannii | reverse complement strand
CTATTGTTATCTATTGAAATGCAAAGAACTATAATAATGGCTTAAACATTAACACTAGTAAGTTGATCTCCTTTTAGGATGGGTTGCCACTGGGTGGGTCTATGAAAGGTCATCGTCCATTCCCTCCATACTTACCACTTTCCACCCTTACTCCTCTCATTTTCCCCTATCTTTGTTCGGGTATTTGGTTTGCCACACTAGGACACCCTGAAACCTTTTCCAAACCTGACTTATTAAACTGCATAACGTCTTTGAGCATTTGTCTGGGTAAAGGGGGGTTTGATGCACATGTTTGGGTAATTTGATTATTAGATGTGATTGACATTGCTATGATCTCGGTGACTTATGAACCCCTGGAGGGCGTACTTCTTGTTGCTGCAGGTCTTTTCCCGGTGGACAGGTACATATGGGGGAATGATTAGTTGGGACCTCCATGGGGCTAAAAGTCCATAGATGGATTCTATGACCCCAACCAGGGGTAGAGAGACATCAGAGACTTGCACTAGGAAGAAAGAAGGACGTTTCCCTTGAGACACTTTGGCAGACCTAGACCCAGGGGGATCTTGCTCTTCCACCTGGACATTGACCCTTGAGAGCCCATGACATCATCATTATGACCCTGGATGTCATCCAGAGCTAGGGTTTGCATTTATGAGGGCAATTGTGTGCTGGTTGGCATGTGTGGCATCATCCAGGTCCTTTGGAGGCCAAACGTTCTGCATATGGGGCCCAACGTTCCACCCTAGGAGCTCAACGTCATCCTAGAGGGGCATGATGTTACCCTTAGAGCTGATTTTAGGGTTTAATTACCTTCATTTATGTAAAAACTAGATTTTTAATGTAATTTGGCCAGGTTGGCCTTTTTATAACCTAATTTTAATTAAAGGTCATTGATATTGTATAAATATAGAGAATACTCTCATTTTATCATCATCACTCATCACACAAGTGGTGTGGTCTAAAATTCGGCCCTCTTTAAGGGTTATTGGCTGAAAACTTGTGCTATTTTGAGGTTACTTGGCTTTTAAAGGAGGTGTGGACTAGCTTTTTCTTGGATTATTTGGCTTGGTGAACTTATCAAAGGATTTCTCTTGGCAAATTGTGGCTTGATGCATGATTATTTTTGGTATAAGTAAGTAAACTTTTGTTATTAGTCATCTTTTATGGTTGCTAGTCTATTTTGCTTGCTTGTATATGAAAGATTATGAAATTACATGCTAAAACCCTAAGTGGGGAGAACTAAGTTATTTACTTCTTCATTCTTTGTTTGTCAAGCTTCCTTTCCTTGTCTTACCTCTAGAAACCTAAGCCTAGCTTTCTAAAGGTGTTGACCTAGACTCTCCTAGGAACCTAACCCTAGCTTCTTAAGGTGACGTCACACTTCTAAAACCAAGGAAGAGGGATGCGCTAGGGCCTAGCAAGGATACTCTATAGCACTTCTCCTCCACTAGGTCTGAGGATAGGGGGACTAAGGTCATTACTACTCCCTACTTCCAAGATCTTACCCTTGACATCTTTAGCTCAAGGAGGCAAGAACCCCAAAGTCCTAGCTTGCGCTACACCTGTAGAGACTTCTTGCTCAAAAGAAAGTTGTTTGAGGACTAAAGTGTTACTTCTCCACAGTCTTTTCTCTTGACCTTGACCTTAGATCCTTTGCCATTTCCCCCTTAGAAAGCTAAACGCCATCCTTAGACTCCCTTTTACCCAACACAAGGCACTAGTCAAAACCCTAGGTCTCAAAACCCTAAGGGCTAAAACCTTCAAACAACCTCTTAAAAACTATTTAAACGACCTCTTCTACTAACCTATTTTGTTGCAAGGATCAACTCCTTTGGGATTTGACTTTGTGATCCGCTAACCTTTCTCTTTTGCATGACCAAACTCTTTGCGGACTTTTGTCATTTGCAATTCTAACCCTAACTTATAACCACTTGGATGTAGAGTCTTCATTAGACTTTGAGCTATTGGTTATACGTTGCATTTGCTTTTCTTTCTAGCACTTGACAAACTATAATCAACTTCATAAATTGTTCTTGATGTCAAAGCTTTGCTGGACTTATTGCAGTCGATAGTCCTATATTACTTCATTAACTACTTTGAGGCATACTTGTTATCATCTAGTGCTATTATTTTTGTACTGGCCATCAATTGTTTAAGCATAACAGCATTTTTTATTGCAATTGTTGGGCTATCTGATTTATTTAGTCTTGATTGAAGCAACATTATCATTTGAATACTTGCTTGTGCCTTCTTTGCAAGTCACCAACTCTTTTAGGCTTCATCTTCCAAGACTTAAACTCAAAGGTGATCGGTGAGAGGGGGGGAATTTCTTGCATCTTTGCCTTAGTCTTCTCAACCCTTTAGGCCATTGGGGACGTCTCCCTTGGGGTACTTTGACACACTCCTAAACAAAAAGGGGTTTCCTATTAAGGTGACAGTGATAGGTCATCCCCAGTTACGCCAATCTTGCATCCACTTGCCTTGGGGTTTGGGCAAGTACAGATTGTGCGATAACAGGATGCATGCCAAACCCCCTTTGCTGTAGCTCTACCTCCAAGCAAGCACTCTCTCTTGGGAATCATGCCTCTTCACCTACCCTCTAAGTCTCCTCAAAAGTGTGCCCTCTCTCTCCCTCATGAGCTGCCTTTAAGCAATTTTGAAATGTAACTCCTCTAACCCTTGATCTCCCTTGAGTGACTCTTCACTTTCCCTTGAGATCAATGGTCACGGCTTAATCATTCGTTGAGGTCACTTAAGTCACTAAAGTGACCCATAACATCATAAAGTCACTTGTACATTTAAAAATCAAAAGACCCAATTTTGTAAAATCACTTTATAAAAACTCATTATAAAGTCACCAGGGAGAAATGTGCTCGGTCACTTTCGCATGTTGGGCTCCGCCTATGTAGAAGTACCTCCGAGCTACCAATTCTAACACTCCCTCTTAGCGAGAGAGGTACTTCTGGTATCACCACCAGAATCCATCTCCAACTCATCAACTGCCATAGCTTCTCCTTCTGTACTAGAAGTCTCTACTCCCTCTGAACAGGAAGCCACTACTCCCACTGCACTGGAAGCCTTTGCTGCTACCTCTCCT
This sequence comes from Picea engelmannii, assembly GCA_009831015.1. NCBI lineage: Eukaryota > Viridiplantae > Streptophyta > Pinopsida > Pinales > Pinaceae > Picea > Picea engelmannii. The sequence goes on along the minus strand of ML835793.1, from coordinate 55,088 downwards.
GTTCCACGAACTGAAGACATGCTCCTAGGAGACTGCACACTCTCCTGAGCATCCATCTGTGTCGACTCATGCCTGTTGAGTCTTCTGAGAGTTTTGGAAGAGCACTGAGTCCTTGGTATCAACTCTCTCCTGTGCATCTTGCCCACTCTCCAACACAAAATATGAATCCAAAAATGCACTGGACCCTAACACAGGTCGACCCAACAACTTGTACAACATCTCATACCTGACACCAAGCATCATTGCTATCTCTGTAGTAGCTCCCTCTGGATATCGAAATACTCGACCACAGTAGAATGCCACTCCAAATCCATCAACCTCCAGAGATGACACTGAGAGTAAGTTAACCATCATCTCTGGAACATATAATACTCTGCCAACCTCCAGAAAGCCTCTTGACACTAGTTGGAATCTAACACTTCCAACCCCCTTCACTGCAAGCTGTGGGCCAGTACCAACACCCACACAACAGTCTGAGTCTGTTTCTGAAAGACTCAGGAACACTAATCTCATCCCTGTCATATGTCGGGAAGCTCCAATGTCCACGAACCACACTTCAATGTCCTTGAACACTAGGCAACCAACTGCCCAAGGGACCAGTCATGAGAGAAAACTCCCTCTCTTGTCTTTCAACAAACTCTGCAATCTCTGCTGATGCTAACACCTCTGGTTCCGACTTCTTCTCCTTGTTCGGACACTGACTAACGTAGTGGCCAGTCTTGTGACATGCAAAGCATCTCACCTTGCTCATGTCCGTCTTCTTCTCACTACTCTTTTCCACAAGAGGAATGTTCTCGTCGTCTGCACCATCCACTGCCCTCTCCTGAGACCCCTCCCGGATCTCCTCCCGTGTAAAGTCATCCCATAATCTGCTCCAGTCAGACAAAACTTCTATCTCCCCGCCATGCACTTCAAGAAAACCTCACTCCTTGGTGAAGTCTTTGAGGGCTATCCGCACTAACTCTGAGTCTAGGCTTCCCTCACTTCATGGGATCTGACGCAGGTACTGGCACAACGGTGTTCGCAAACGAACACAACTTGTTCTCCTAGAGAACACTTGTGATTCTAACCTTACACTACAGGTAGTTGGAGATCCCCTTCAACCTATCTTCATATCTGATTCTGGAAATCATCTTTGTCCACCTGACAAAGAACCTCTTCTTTCCCCCTTCTTCCAAGCAAATGTCCCAACAAATTGTTGAAATATTGTAACTAGGAAGTATATTGTACTTATTATTGAGTTATTATCTTATAGATCAATCCCCTTTTGTGGATTGATCATGTCGGGCTTTGTAAAAGAGCAAATCCCCTTTTGTAGATTGGTCAAACCCTAATTATATGTTGCTAATAAAGAAGTCAGCCCCTAGGGCTAATTAAATTGGTTTTAGCCACTAGTTGAAGAAGTCGACCCTGTCCAATGAAGAGACAAAACCCTAGCACCTGCGAGCAAGTATAAATAAGAGTGGAAGGCGCCTCATTAGCTCACTCACTCAAGTCACTCATCTAGTGCACAAGTTTGAAGGTAGCTGCAGTTGGAAGGAGAGAGAGGTGCATTGCTCAGTCTTGGATATTCTCTAGTGTTTGGTCTTTTATCTTGGCATTGTATTGGCAATCTATATTAAGGAAGTTTTTGCTGAGTTTTCTCCCCCATGAGGGTTTCCCAGGATAAATGTTGTGTACCTTGTGATTGTGTATCTTTCAGTGATCCTGCTTATGCTATTATTGTCTAGTAAATTAAAAAGAACTTAATAGCAGCTCTAAATTTAACATGGTATTAGAGCTTGACTGAATAGAGCACCTTTCACTGGGTTACCAAAAACGTCACTATTGCTGTACAAGAAAATTAGGGCTTTTTATTGGAAGAGAATTTCAACGTAAAAACTATCTTGGAAGCGTGCCCTAGCCTAGCGAACTCATTGGCAGATCGAGCGCACCTTTGCAGTGGCCAGAGCCTCCATAAAGTGAAACCCTAGTTTTTCACTGGTATCAGAAAACCAGGAAACCAGGAAACCAAAACCATATGTACCCATCCAGATTTGCGCAGGCCCAGTTTCAAGGTGTAAAATTTAGATTTTTAGAAAACAGACTGCACCAGGCTATTTGCCTCAGCCAAGCGCACCTCCTGGTAAGTTCAGATTTAAATTCTGAACACTTTCAATTTTTGGTCATTTTCCTAGCTCCAGGTCAAGATGTCTGCGAGCACCGAGCTTGTTGACAAGTTAGAAGGTGTGGATAACTTCTGTGCCTGGAAGTATAGGATTGCACTCATTCTTGAAGAGAATGACCTTGCAAGATTCACCAAGGAAAATGTACCAAAATCCTTAGATGCTACAACTAAAGCAAAGTACCAGAAGGATATGGTTAGGGCCAAAAGAATCATTGCAGACTCTATTAACGATTACTTGATCCCTCAAGTGGCTTCTAAGAACACTCCAAAAGAGATGTTTGATGCCCTAACCAGAATGTATGAAGGAAAGAACATTAACCGGAAGATGAACTTGAGAACCCAACTCAAGAATATGAAGATGCAGAAAGGAGAAACAATTCATGACTATTTCTCTAGGATCTCTCAATTCAAGGAACAATTAGAAGCAGTTGGAGACAACCTTGATGAATATGAACTCATAATGACAACTCTTAATGGTCTCACAAGACCTTGGGATGCCTTCATCCAAACTATTTGTGCTAGAAAGGAGAAGCTACAATTTGACAGTCTTTGGGAAGAATGTGTGCAAGAAGAAGCAAGAGTAGCTAACCGAGAAGTAGTTCTTTCAAGGGATGAAGATCAAGCCCTAGTTGCTCATGCTAAAGGAGGAAAGAAAAGGTCTCACTTCAAGAAGGAGACCCACCTACACAAAGAATCTCACTCCCCAAAGAGATTAACCCACTCCCATAAAGAATCTCACCCTCCAAGGAGATTCCAGAAATTTCAAAAAGGTCAAAGAAGAGAAAAGGATTTCTCCTCTTATCTATGTTACCATTGTGACAAGATGGGACATATTGCTAAGAATTGTCCATCTATAAGAGAAGAATACAAGAAGAGAAATAACAAAAGACACCATGCCCATGCAGTTGAAGATGATGAGCCACCCACAAAGGTGATTAAAGAAAAGATTGAAGACTATGTCTTATTCTCTGCCCTCTCAGGATCTGTGTCACCTGGAGAGGACACTTGGCTCATAGATAGTGGTGCTTCTAAGCACATGATAGGTCAGAGAGACATTCTCTCTAGCCCTACAGAAAATAACTTTCCCCAGAAAGTTACACTTGGAGATGATTACCAGTACCCGATCAAAGGAGTGGTAGAGTCCACCTACAAACTTGATTCAGGGAGCCCAATGAAGATGAAGGATGTACTATATGTACCAGGTTTGACAAAGAATTTACTTTCTATCTCATCTTTAGATAAGAAAGGCTTTAGGGTTGCATTCATAGATGGTGAAGTCCTTATGTGGCCTAAAGGAAAAACCATAGAAGATGCAATTGTTATTGGAACAGAAGAAGGTGGCCTGTTCAAATTAAAAGGTCACTTAGATGCAGCCTTGACTCACTCCACTGAGAGTCCATGTGAACTTTGGCATAGAAGACTAGCTCACATCAACTACAAAGCCTTACCATATGTAAGCAAGGCAGTTACAGGGCTACCAGATTTCAAGGTTGATCATGAAGGTGTTTGCAAGGGATGTGCACAAGGAAAGAACATCAAGAATCCTTTCCCGAAGAGCGACAATAAAGCGGAAGGAATTTTGGAGCTCATCCACTCAGATGTATGTGGACCGACGCCATCAACCTCTCTTAGTGGGTATGTATACTATGTGTCATTTATTGATGATTATTCTCGCAAGACTTGAGTTTACTTCTTGAAATCAAAAGATGAAGTGTTTGGAAAATTCAATCTCTTTGAAAGAAAAATCAAGATACTCAGGTCAGATAATGGAGGAGAATACACCTCAAATGAGTTTGTAAGCTTTTGCAAAGATGCCGGGATTAAGAGGGAGCTCACTGTTATCGCACAATCTGTACTTGCCTAAAGCCCAAAGCAAGTGGATGCAAGATTGGGGTAACAGGGAGTGACCTATCACTGTCACCTTAAATAGGAAACCCCTTTCTATTTAGGAGTATGTCACGGTACCCCAGGGGAGACGTCCCCAGTGACCCGAGGGTTTGAGAAGGCTAAGGTAAAAGGTACAAGAAAGTTCCCCCCCGCTTTCACAGGTCACTCAAGTCAAAGGTTCTTTGTGTCTTATAGAGATGAAGCAAAAAGGTAAATAAGGTGTACTTGCACAGAACAAGACAACAAATAGAAAAAGAGTGCAATTTCCAAGTACCATTTGATGTTAGTGTTTCATAAGACCATAAACCTCTGAAAAATAAGTAAGCTGATATAAAACTGCAACAATGTAATTATTTACAACAACAATGAATGTTTTGTAACAACCACAATAATTATGCCTTAAAAATGCTTGAAAATAACAAGAAAATATAGCTCTAAGTTGATCAAATGATAACAACCTGTTAGAAGCAAAATTGGCAATGTCTAATCAACTTTTAATGTCACTTTTTAAGATAAATCTGCTGTTGTTAGATGGCTGTAGCAATCTTTTGCAACAACAAGAAGTTAGTCAATAGAGTAGTCTAGTCTAAGATTAGTAGAAGTTAGTAAATGTTTCAAGGAATATAGTTTGAGAGTTGTTTTGATCAATCAATCCCTATAGTGGGTAAACTAGTGCCTTTATAGGGTAATGGAGTCTATAGATGACAATTTTCTCTTGGAAGAAATGTCACAATGATTATACTTGCCTAAGGATAAGGGATGGATGGAAGAGGTGTTGGCTTTTCAAGGCCTCAACATCCAAACCCTAAGAACAAACTTGCTAGAGTGTAAGCAACTTTAGGCTCTAGCAAGATCTTCCTTCCTTAGACTATTGAATAAATACTAGAAGCAAGACTAGATAATGACTTCTAAAGTGCTAGTATTTAGGGCTCTAGAAGTTTACCTAGGTCAAAATCCTCTTGGCAAGGTCTAGCAAATGAAGAGTAAAGAAGTAGCAAATTAAGTCCTTTACTCCTAGGGTTTGTCAAGCAAGCAATTTCATAATCTTTAACATGAATAAGCAAATTTACCATAAACCATTCAAATAAAATGAAGAATTGCAGATTTGCTTACTTCACCAAGAATAATCAAGCCCTAAAACCCTAGAATGCCAAGTAACTTCACCAAAATTGATCCAAGTTGCAAATTTTAGCCTCCAAGAGAAGTGCGTCGAAAATTTCAGCCAATAACCCTAGAAGAGGGCCGAATTTCAAACCACAAACTTGTGTGATGAGTTCATGATGAAAAAATGAGAGTTTTCTCTCTCTATTTATACAATATCAATGACCTTTAATTAAAATTAGGTCATAAAAAGGACGACATGGCCAAATTACATTTAAAATCCAGTTTTTACATAAATGACATTAATTAAACCCTAATTTCATCTCCAAGGGTGATGTCATGCCCTTCTAGGGTGGAACGTTAGGCCTCAAATGCAAAACATTTGGCCTCCAAAGGCCCTGAATGTTGGCACACGTGCCAACTAACACACAACTGCCCTCATAAATGCAAACCCTGAATGGATGACGTCTAGGGTCAAAATGATGACGTCATGGGCTCTCAAAGGTCAATGTCCTGGTGGAAAGGCAAGACCCCCCTGGGTCTAGGCTTGCCAGAGTGTCTTGGGGGCAACGTCCTTCTTTCTTCCTGGTGCAAGCCTCTGGTGTCTCTCTGCCCCTGGTTGGGGTCACAACATCCATCTGTGGGCTTTTAGCCCCATGGAGGTCTGAGCTAATCATTCCCCCATATGTACCTGTCCACCGAGCAAATTCCTGCAGCAACAACAAGTACGCCCTCTAGGGGTTCATAAGTCATAGGGATCATAACAATGTCAATCACATCTAGTAATCAAATTACCCAAACATGTGCATCAAAAACCCCTCTTTACCCAGACAAATGCTCAAAGATGTTATATGATTTAACAAGTCAGGTTTGGAGAGGGTCTCAGGATGTCCTATTGGGCTAATCCCCCTTAAGTTCAGGGTGTTTCCCAGGTGAGAGGCAATCTAGGTCATGTAAGTGTGTGTGAGGTGACATGGGAAGTGTTTGGACATAGGGTACAGTGATAACAAGGAAATGTAGGTCTTACTTGTGGATGCCTCTGTAGAGGGCGAGCTGCACCTTATCATGGATGCCATTGTTTCCTAGCCCATTCAATGCCTTTATTCTTAGTCTTATTGCTTTTTCTTTTGTGCTTCAAGGGAAGAGCTGAGGGACATTGTCTTGGCTTGGTGACTAGAGGTGACAGCGTTACCTGCAAGCATTTCACAGAGATGAGAAGGTTGGTTCGTGATGAGACCCCCTTTCTCTTGGCTATGCCACCAAGAGCCACTACCTTGGTTTGGTGACCAGATAGATGGTAGTGTCATACCGCTACATGCCCATGGTCCTAATAGACCAGCTCATGATGAGACCTCCCATCCACCAGCTAATACCTTGAGTGTTTATTTATCTTACGGGTTCCCTTTTCTTACTGATAAGCCTTTTACTGCTTTCTCGGGAATCCCTGGGCGAAGCATCTCAAAGGTTTCATTTTGGCTTTTAACCCTTGCCAGCTACTTTTACCCTATAGGCCTTTAGCCCCTTCTTCCCACAAGGCATGGTACAACCCTTCCTAGTGTGGCAAACTCAATGCCCAAACAAAGGTAGGGGGGAAAATGAGAGGAGTAATGATGGAAAGTGGTAAGTATGGAGGGAATGGACGATGACCTTTTATAGACCCACCCAGTGGCAACCCATCCTAAAGGGAGATCAACTTACTAGGGAATCATGTCACCCTCCTAGGTATGAGCAAGTTAAAGAGCATAATTTCCAAGCAAACGTTATGAAATGAAGGAGAATTCAGTGCAACATATTCAAGTGCTTCAATAATCAGAGTAACACATACCATGATACCCAGACTCATTACCTCTTGGAGCAAGACTTACTCCTACTTCAGGACTAGGCTGGTGGGATGGATATTGCTGCTGTTGATAGATGGGCTGCACTAAAGAAAAGATGGGCCCTCCGGGGCCATGCTCAAGTCATCCGGCTCTCGACACTCGATGTCTAGGACCTGTGGGCCTCAAGACATGATCTCCTTAGTTATCCCTAGGATAGGGGATAACACTCACCACTCTCTACAATCCTCAACAAAATGGTGTAGCAGAAAGAAAGAACATAACTATAATGGAAGCAGTGAAGACTATGATCCACAATCAAGATCTTCCAATGCACTTATGGGCAGAAGAAGCAAGAAGAACAATGTATGTACAAAACAAATTATCCCATAGTGCACTTGGGTTCAAAACCCCCGAAGAAATGTTCTCTGGAAAGAAGCCAGAAGTAAGCCATCTCAAGATATTTGGCTGTCCAGTGTTTGTACACATTCCAAAGGAAAGAAGAACCAAGCTGGACCCTTTAGGAAAGAAGGGAATATTTGTTGGATATTGTGAGGTCTCAAAGGCCTTCAAAATTTACATACCAGGTTACCATCATATTGAGATCAACAGAGATGTAATCTTTGATGAAGATGCAACACTTAAGAAATCAAGAAGATGTCAGCTTGAAGAAGTATATGAAGAAGAACCTGTAGCTTCCACAGTTGCAGAACCAGTGAGGGAAGTCACAGTTTCCATTGATGATGAGATTCAAGAAGATTATGATATGATAGAATCTCGAGAACCTCCCCAGATGACAATCTCTCACAAGAGAAAGCCAACTTGGGCAAGGGAACTCATTCAAGATGGAGAGAAGTATGGTGCCCCAGAAGGAACCACGAGACAAGTCAAGAAACCTAAGCCATTCTCTAGTTATATGGCTTTGATGTGTGATCTCATAGAAAAGGAGCCTACTTGCTTTGAGGAAGCCATTCAAAAGAAAGAATGGGAAGATGCCATGATAGAAGAATACTAATCCATGAACACACCCATGGAAACAAAGTTGAAGCTTTTGGTTGATACTTCGTCAGAATTGGTTGATGCTACACTGTACAGACAAATCATTGGATCGTTGTTGTATCTGACGAATACCAGGCCAGATATATGTTTTGTTGTGAACACTTTGAGTCAGTATATGGTAGAGCCCAGACGTGTTCACCTTGTTGTTGCAAAACATGTGATGAGATACCTTAAGGGTATGTTGGACTTTGGTCTCTGTTATAATGGAGATCATGACTTCAGACTGATTGCGTATATCGATTCAGAATGGGCTGGAAGTGTTTCTGATCGAAAAAGCACTTTAGGATGTTATTTCAGTCTGGGATCAACCATGACTTCATGGCAGAGTAGGAAGCAATTCAGTATTGCTCTCAGCATGGTAGAAGCGAAATACATTGCTGCATGTTCCGCCAGTTGTGAAGCCATATGGATTCAAAAGTTGTTGACAGGTCTATTTGATCTGGAGATGGAAGCAACCATGATTCTATGTGATAACCAGAGTTGCATAAAGATGACGGAGAACCCTGTGTTCCATGACAAGTCAAAGCACATAGAAATTCGGTATCACTTCATTTGTGATATGGTGCAAAGGGGAGCTATAAAACTCCAATATGTTGGCACAGATGAGTAGGTTGCAGATGTGTTGACCAAGCTTCTATCTTGTGTAAAGTTTGAATACTTACGAGACAAGCTTGGTATAGTCCGAAAATACTTCCCTCGAAAGGGGGAGTGTTGCTGATGATACTATGGTGTATCTTGACCAATAGTGGGTAGCTCAGTTAGGATGTTGCATCCTAGGGGAATGATCATCCTTGGACAGATCCCAAAGGTTCGGTAAGGACGGTATGTCAGCGTATCTGTGCATGTATATGCTAGCTGTGGTCAGTAGTGGTAGCTCCGTTAGGATTTTTATAATCCTAGGGAATCTTATGATTCCTGGGCAGATCCCGAAGGTCCGGTAAGGACGGTCTGTCAGAGTACCACGTGGTAGCTCCGTTGGGATTTTATATCCTAAGGAATCCTATGATTCCTGGGAAGATCCCTAGGGATTGTCAGAGTACCACAAAATGTTGTTGTTACACCTGCCTCATTCTGTTGCCATATGCTGATGATGTTGTCATCTCAGCCTCGTGCTGATGATGCTGTTGTTTCAACCTAGTGCTGTTATTGATGATGATGTATCAGCCTCTTGTTGTGATGATGTTGTTGCTCCAGCCTCGTGCTGTTGATGATGTTGCTGTATCAGCTTAGCGTTGTTGATGTTGTTGTTATAGCTTTTATGTTAATTGATGTTGATGTTTCAGGTTTCAGCTCCATGCTGTGGACGATGATGATGATGCTATTCCAGCTCCATGCTGTGAATGATGATGATGATACTCCAACTCCATGCCGTGAATGATGATGTTATTGATGATGAGAAAAACTTCCGATGATTTATAGATATGCCAGTCAGTGTTCTAGATGTTGTTGATGTTGCTGCCCTCTCTCTCTCCTCATTATGTTGTAGAATACCCTTCTTGTTAAGGGGGAGTGTTGAAATATTGTAACTGCGAAGTATATTCTACTTATTATTGAGTTATTGTCTTATAGATCAATCCCCTTTTGTGGATTGATCATGTCAGCCTTTGTATAAGATCAAATCCCCTTTTATGGATTGGTCAAACCCTAATTATATGCTGCTTATTAAGAAGTCGGCCCCCAGGCCTAATTAAAGTGGTTTTAGCCACTAGTTCCTAGCGCCTGCCAACAAGTATAAATAAGAGTGGAAGGCGCCTCATTAGCTCATTCACTCAAGTCACTCATCTAGTGCGCAAGTTTGAAGGTAGCTGCAGTTGGAAGAAGAAGGAGAGAGAGACACATTGCTCAGTCTCAGATATTCTCTAATGTTTGGTCTTTTATCTTGGCATTGTATTGGCAATCTATATTAAGGAAGTTTTTGCTGGGTTTTCTCCCCCATGAGGGTTTCCCAAGATAAATGATGTGTACCTTGTGATTGTGTATCTTTCAGTGATCCTGCTTATGCTATTATTGTATAGTAAATTAAAAAGAACTTAATAGCAGCTCTAAATTGAACACAAATGACTTGCTGTCCCAAGTGCCAAAGCTGCCCACTGAACTTCAGAGCCGTAGCTCTGATACCATGTTGAAAATATATATCATTCCACACTTAATCAACAACAGGTTTCAGCCTCCTATAGTTGTACACCAATCTAGCAATACGACAACATGCAAATATTGGACTATGAGCTGAAACACACATAACTAAGCAATCTGAAATATATATAGCAGCGGAATACTCATGAACAATAGGCAAATTCACACATTTGGCACCAAAAATCTGAACAAAACCCCAAGAAGAATTACTCAGGAAAAGAGGACAGATTTGAGGAGAAAGAGTACTTTGTTCAGCTGTAGGAAAATCATAACTTTTACAACAACAAATAGCATCAGCATAAAACACATGTTGTCTCTTCTTTTAGCAAGTTACTTCTCTATACAAACAGTCCCAGACTGAATCTAGGGTAGAATGCCATGACTGTACGACCTGTACAGCCCAGAACAACCAACAATCCTCCACAAACAGTCACCAATCTGCATAGAAATTCATGCCAAAAGAAACTATATGGAACATAATAGAAAAACTCAACAAATTTGCTTAGTAAATCGTGCCAACCTATTGTAGACTCACAACCTCGATTTCAGTGCCCCTTCTTTGCTGTACGACCATCTTACACAACTGTATGACCCCTTATGTAGCTGTTGTACGGACTATAATAAATGCTGCAAATGCTCTTGGGTTGCGTGCCAATTCCTCTCCTAGGGATGCATGTCGAACCCCCTTTGCTGTAGCTCTTCCTCCAAGCAAGCTCTCTCCCTGGGGAATCGTGCCTCTTCACCTCCCCTCTAAGTCTCCTCAAAAGTGCGCCCTCTCTCTCCGTCATGAGTTGCCTTTAAGCAATTTCGAAATGTAACTCCTCTAACCCTTGATCTCCCTTGAGTGACTCTTCACTTTCCCTTGAGATCAACGGTCACGACTTATTCATTCGTTGAGGTCACTTAAGTCACTAAAGTGATCCATAACATCCCTTGATCTCCCTTTAGTGACTCTTCACTTTCCCTTGAGATCAATGGTCACGACTTATTCATTCGTTGAGGTCACTTAAGTCACTAAAGTGACCCATAACATCATAAAGTCACTTTTACATTTAAAAATCAAAAGACCCAACTTTATAAAATCACTTTATAAAGTTACTGTATAAAAACTCATTATAAAGTCACTAGGGAGAAATGTGCTCTGTCACTTCCGCATGCTGGGCGTCGGCTGTGCATGAGTAATCTTGAGCTACCAATTCTAACACAAACACCAATTCGTCTTTGAATCTTCTCAAGGACTACCACTTTTACAAGATAACCATGATCATCCTATTCTATTCCAAGTAGCCTCCCACCCAATTTACACTCATATCACCATCCATTTGCCGAAAAAATGAAATAGAAAAGATAGTCCAAGAGTTGCTCGCTGTAGGTATCATTTTCCCTAGTACTAGCCCTTATTCATCATCGATAGTCATGGTCCCCAAGAAAGTGTTGATTTTTCAATATGATAGGTTAAGCATGTAGTTCATTTCAATTTGCATTTGTCTTAACCATAAATAAGAATGTTGCAACAACCAAGATCACAAGAAGAAACACTATGCTCAAGAACACAAGAAGTATCCTGGGAAACCCTTCTTAACAAGGGAAGAAAACCTAGCCAAATCCTTTGCTATATTCTTCAAGAGAAAGACCTTCACCACCAAGAAAGATCTTCACCACCAAGAAAGACCTAGCACACAAGAGGGTGCTTAAACCCTAGAAGACTAGTGCCCAAGAGAGGTGCACACTTCTCCCAAGTAAATGTACTTGCTGAAATTTCCAAACACACTTGAATGATGTGATTCCACAATGGGGAATCTTCCCTTACTTATATTAGACTTGTCCTATCAACAAAAGTGTCTATTGGCTCAACAGGGCTGACCTCTCTAAGTCACATTATAATTCATTATTATTATTATAATTAATATTATTAATCACATTAAGGTGGGGCCGACCTGTACCCTTTACATAACAATTAGGGTTACAGGTAGGTTTGACTATTGAACAATATATAGCAAAGGATATGATACACCCACTAGTGCTCATTCACTAGGGGCACATCCATAGGGATGTCATATCTTTGGTTCACTGCATTACATAGAAGAACCAAATCTTCACACGTTCACCTGTGCTCGTCCACAGGCACGTCCACTCTAGAGATCTTCTTTCCCACTGCCTCATACAGGAGAACCATCTGGAGTCTTCTCGTCAACTTTGCTTGCTCAGAGGAGGCTAATACATTATCTTCATTTCTGTTCACATGACGATGCACCCAACACTTTGGGATTTCACACGTTCACCTTGTGCTCAACCACATGCACGTCTAACTCAACAGATCGCCTTTCCCACTGGATAATCATCTGGAGTTCTTCTCAACTCTCTGAATGGAGGAGGTCATCTCT
>ML835793.1:10327-27457 GCA_009831015.1 Picea engelmannii | reverse complement strand
AGTGGAAGAGCAGATACTTCATCTTCATCATATGTCTCATCCAGATCTTCTTCATCAGGCTCTTCTTCAAGCTTTTCTTCATCTATTGTCTCATCATCGATTGAAAAACCTTCTCGGCAAAGAGTGTGTTTGAGCTCTTGGAAAGCATCTTGCAAACTTTGAGTAGCTGGCCGATATTGGCTGAGAAATTCTTCAATGAGCTTTGTAGAAGAAGGGATACTCTTTGGATCACATGAGTGTGCAAGCCAATCCTTTTGACTTGATTCCAGTGAAGACACAAAAACTTTCATCAACACATCTTCATGTAGCACATTTAAACTCGAGGCATACTTCATATAATTCACGACATGGGCGATTGCTAGAGCTGTATCACCGTCAAATTTGGGGCAAGTTGCTCTCCATTCTGTTGGACAATGATTTGGATAGCCAGGGACATTCTGAACATCAAGAGAAGGATACACATTATGGAATGCCCATGGTAAGTCCCGTGAGGCCATGGTTTCATCACTTAGGGTAGTACCTCAATGGAGTGACCAGATGAGCTCAAGGCTCATCAAAGGATGGAAAACGATAAGGGAAAAGTGGGTTTTGGGAAGGTGGAGTCACTAGATGAGCTTCAAGATGAGCTCATAAAGGAAGGTGGAAAGGGAACGCCCCTTGGGTGGAGTTGCCAAGAAAGCTAAGGGAAAGGCTTTGGGATAGCTTACCAAAGTGTCGTTAGGGTTCGTAAGAGGATTCAAAATACTCCCCGACAACGACGCCAAAATGTTATAGTGCAAGTTGTAGGTTGGGAAAAGCCTGACTCAACCACAAAGCAAGTGCTACAACTTGGGAATCCTACACCCAATGTCACCTCGATGTAGGTCCCACACTTCAAGGGTGACTAGGTCACTCTAGGGAGGCGATCCCGGTGACCCTAGGGGGATTGAGATGGAGATGAAGGTGGATGGAAGTGAAGCCCCTATATGGGATGAAAGGTGGGAAAATATGCCTTGTAAGTCAAGTAATTGTTGCCCACAGGTATAGTACTTCTCCGGATGATTGTACCTTCCCGAGACACAAAATAAGACACTTTGCAATGATATATGTTAGTTGGATCAGCAAGTTAAGCTTCCTGTCCCTAATTTCCAGGAGTAAATGACAGTTTATATCAGCAAATAAAACATCTAAATCAGGATACAAAGATCTAAACTAGTTAAGTAAATCAGCATCAAGTTTAGCAATGAATATAGGCTGAAAGATGGCACTTAAGAAGCTAGAGAAGATGGCTGTTGTAAACATGTGTTTTCTGCAGAAAATTGCAGCCTTATGGCTGTAGCATTCAATGATATGCAACAACAAAATCAACCATGAAATAGTGCCAAGAGCTAGCCCAAAAGATGCGCCCTAGTTAGTAGACTAGGTGAGTGAAGTTAGAGAGCTAGTCTAGGGTTAGTTTAGGAGTTATGAGAGTGTTAGTAGCTAGGGTTATGCAACCCTAAGGGCTGTAGGTTAAAGTTTGTAACAACAATTAGAGTGGTGGGAGAGAGGGGACGCCCTAGTGGAGAAAGACTCCTCTCAATGAGGCAAATCAACTTCAAGCAAGAAACCTTTCAAAAGATCAAAAATTGCGTTTCCCAAGGCAATGATTTTATATCTCCAATGCAAAAAAATATGACTAGTGCCTTTACTATTGGGTTAATGGAGTCAAATAAACAAAGAGCTTAGAGAAGCTACCTCCTTGGGGGTGTAAGCCCTTTTACTTCCCTAGGCTAGGGTTTAAGCTAAGACGGTGTATGCCCTTATACTTCTCTTAGCAAACCCTTGTAAAATCAATGAGATGAAGCAGTAAAATGATGAAGACTATGGTGGGGGTGTATGCCCTTATACTTCCCACCTAACTCCTAGCATAACAATACTTGACTTAAAAAAATGATATCATAATAGTAGAAAACCATACCAAGATCAAGAGAAATACCAAGATAATCCACCATAAGAGCTAGAAAAACATCATCCAAGGCTAGCGCCTCACTCCTCCATGAACCATTCATCAATATAGCCATAAACAAATGCACAAGAGATAAAAAGAGCCAAGTGGCGCAAATTTCAGACCAAGGCCTCTTACAAGAGGGAGAGTTATGTTTCAAATGAGATCTTATGATCTCTATTTATACAAAATGTAGCTTACATAGTTTGTCCACATACATTAGGGTAAAACACAAGATTAGGGGTTAACAACCCTAATCTTGCCCCTTTTACAAAACAATATTAAACAATTCCTTTAAAATTTCACTTTTGCACAAATAAAACCCTAATTTAGAAGGACGTCATCCCTTTAGGGGACGTTTTGCCACTTTGAGGAAATCGTTGGTGTTGGAGAAGCATGGGTAGTCCTCCAAAGGCCACATGTCAAGCATCTAAGCACTCTCATGATGGTGAAGACCCTCTTCTCCTCAAAACGTCCATGTGTCAAAAGAGTGGCACCTCACCACCATACTCTAGCCCCAAAAGCATGACGTCAAGCTCAAAAATAGGACGTTTTTCCCCTCCTGGGAAAATCGTTTGGCAAGTGAGGGTTGGGCTATGTCGTCCAAGTCATCATCAAGGCCTTCCAAGTCTGATCTCTCTCATCCGACATGCGGGCCCCTGGCATCCAACCTGTGGGCTTGTAGCCACATGGAAGCCCAAGCTAGGCTTGTTCTCCCAAAACTGTCTACCAACTAGGTCCTGCAAAGACAAATGAGCACACCCTCCAAGGATCTCAAGTCATAACATCACGATAAGTGAATCCAATCAATAAATAAGCCATCTAAGCATGTGCATCAAAGATCACTACATCAAACAATTAACATCTCAAAGACACTATGTGACTTGTCAAGCTTGAATATGGAAGGGTTGACGAGGCGTCCTATTGGGTAGATCTTGCCCTAGGTCAAGGGGAGTTTCCAAGAGATCCCTCTCTAAGCTATGTAAAGTGGTGGATGAAGTGGTTGGGGTCAAGACTCAATGGGCATAGGGATCATGAGATATAAGGAGTCGTAGTGTCTCATTCATGGGTGCCTTTGTAGAGGGTGTGTGGTACCTTCGTCCGCAATGCACTTTTTCCAAGCCCATCAATATCCTTTTATCTTTCTTTCTTTGTATTTTCTTTCAATATAGCATAAGGAGAGGTTGAAGGTCACTGCCCTGGTGTGGTGACCAGATGATGGCAATGTCACCCACAAACACCTAGTGGAAATGAGAAGGTTGGCTCATGATGAGACCCCCTTTCTCTCAGCCATGCAACTGAGAGCGATTACCCTGGTTTGGTGACCAGATGATGGTAATGTCATACCACTAGATATGAATGGATGTGATAGGTCGACTTGTGATGAGACCTCCTATCCTTCAACTAACCTTTTAAGCATTCTTTATTATATTGTGGGTCCCCTTTACTCAAAGATAAGCGTTTCATTGCTTTCTTGGGTGATCCTTGGTCGAAGCATCTGGAAGGTTTATATACGACTTTTATCTTTTACCCAACATCGACCCCTCTGTGCCTTCAACCCCTTCTTCCCATAGAATGAGGGACAACCCCTTCTTGGGTCAATACACCCTAAAATCCCAAGATATAAGGAAATGGAGGGGAATAATGATGGAAAGTGGTAAGTATGGTCGAGAACAGTACGATGGATTATTAAGGGAGTTCCCAGTAGCAGACCCATCCCCAAGGAAAACCACTTACTAGGGCACAATGTCAACCACCAAGGTGAAGCAGGGCAAAAGTCATAATGTTCAAGCATATATCATGAAATCTAAAGCAATCTAAGATACAACATAATCAAATGGCTTAAATATTGAAATGATGCTCACCATAATACTGACTTGTACCTCATGGAGCAAGGTCCACTGCCTTTCGGAAGCCCGCTGGTGTGGTGGATGCCATCTGCAAAATTGTGACCATTTGTGGTGGTGAGTGGGTTTTCCATATGTGCAAAAGGGTATTGCTGGTTATGTAGTCTCTCGACACTCCATATCTGCAACTTGAGGGCTTCGAGACATGATCTCCTTAGTTATCCACAAAATGGGGATAAGAGGCTTCACATATATACGTTTTCTGGTTGGCCTTTGTGCCCAAAGGAGATATGAGCATGACCTCATAGTGGAAAGGTATGAGCAATGCTTTGAAATTTTAGTAGAGGAAGAGCTAGCTAAAGCATATTTACGATTGAAGACACTATGTGCAACCATACGAGAAAAATATGATCAACCTCGGGTTTTGTCCAAGATATTAGAGTATAAAGTAGACATAGTAGAATGGAACGATTTAGAAGAAGATACAAATCTTGACGAAATTCTCTTGCCAAAGGATCAAGCGAACGATGAAGAATTTATCAGCGAAGAACCTCCATATCTTGAGCATGCCTTGGACGAGAATCTTAACGATCACACACCTCCAAGGAAAGAACCTAAGGAATAAGTTTATGAAGGGGGTTACCAACCCCTTGAAGATGAGCAAGAATCGCCTCATGATCCCATTGAAGACAACGAATATTTGATTGAAGAATGAGATCCTGAAGAGGTGAATCATGAGGAAGATCACCAAAGGCACAAAGTAGAACAAGAGTTGCCTTGTGAATGTGCTGAATAAGACCACTTTGATGAAACACACCATTTTGAAGACCTATTCCATGAAGAGGCCCCTCATGAAGACGAAGTGTCTTTATTTGCTCCTCCATTTGATGAAGTCACCCAAGTTTCCATTCCTCCTGTACATGAAGAAGAGAATGTGGTAAGTTATACTCCTTTCCAAGTTTTTGATGTTGCTTTATTTCATGATTTAGAAAGTGAAGAAGTGTTAGAGGAACACTTGGATATAGTAGACCCTTCGTGTTATGATAAAGGTGATGATGTGATTGAGAATATTGATGATTTTATACATGTTGGGAGACGTAAATGGGACATTATTGCTTCCGATCTTAATGGAGATCCCATTTATGACATGGAAGATTGTTTTCAATTGTTGCCTATAGAAAACCATGCATGATTTGCTAATGATTAAAATGTGTGGCAACATGAAGATTACATGATTACATATTTATTATGATCACCCAGGGATGACTTATTGCAGGACTCTCATGATGATATCTATCCATATTTTAGAGGGTTTGATACATATTCCTTTGAGCACTTGTATTTACTCTATGAAGAATATTCTCAACCACCGCTGTGCTTTAACTTTGATGAGGATAAGGACATGATTTGCCTAGAGTGGGATTTTTGTGACGAGAGTTTCCAACCTTCTCCTTTTTCACCTTGCTATTCCGCTATAGATATGGTTGGAAGTTTTCCTCATGATAGTCACTTGCCTGTAGGACACAGAGTTGTTTTCAACCTATGGTTTGTTGCAAGGGTTTTCAATTTCTCACACAAGTCCAACAAGCCCTGGGTTGGGAGCAATTTTTTTTCTCTAGGTCTAGTTTCATCTCTTATCTTGCTCTCTCTTTTCCCATAGACAACCTTAGAGTTTTCCTTAGGTTCCTTCTCATCCCCTTCTTGATCTTCGAGTGACGACTTTGTAGCTGAGGATGAGGATTTGCCTTTGTCTGATTCTGTCGGCCTTGTCCTAGGATGGATAGGGAAGGTTTGTGGTGATGCCTCCTTGAATGAATTTGTTCGTCTCTCCTGCTTCCATGAGTTGGATTTTATGACTAGTTATGGTATGGTGTATATTCCTACTCATGATCTTTTTATGTTTGACTTATCCCTATTTTGGTTTATCATCAAGCAAAATGGTAGATATTTTGATACGATGCTATGATGGTTTCATTGGTTATATGATTATACCTAGCATTTTAGTGTAGCATAGATTAGTGTAGGTTAGGTAGGACATTTGCATCTTGCATTGCATTTGTATATATCTTGCATCATGCATTCATGCTAGTATAGTGCTGCATTTTCTTGTATATATTGTACTCTCATTTGTATATAATGCATACATGTTAGGAACTTTCTTTTGATCATTGTATATTTTTTCTTTATCATTTGTAGTTTTGTGAAAATTTTCTTTGCAGCATGATTTTGGATTTATAACTGACCCCAATGGATCACATCCACCAGTGGATACTTTTAAAGGGTGTTGTTGTTCGAAGTGGGCACATGATTGCAGGTCTTGGACAACCAGAGATGTTGAGGTTCTCATGCACGCTACGATGAGCACATGTCCCCATGTTAGAGCTAGATGTTAGGCCCCCATGCCTAGGGGTAACTAGAGGAGATCAGGTCTCTTGGCCCGCAATGGAGACAATGATCCCGACTATTATCGCACGATTTTTACTTGTGCAAATCCCACCACAAGTACCCCAAACCCTGCGTAACTATAGGAAATCCTACCACTGTCACCTTAGTAAGAAATCCCCTCGTTTTAGTGATGGAAGAGGTCCACCACAAGGGATGCTTCCCTGGTGACCTCAAGGGATCAAAGTAGCAAGTATTGTAGCCAAGCCTACCACACCCTCTCTTGATCACCTAAGTCGAAGTCTACGTCTGTGAAATTGAGGAAGACAAGGATGTTTTGGGCACTTGCCTGGAACAAGAACAATTATAGCATATGTATAGTGATTTCCAAGTACCAATATGTTATTAACACCTCAAGAGACAATAGACAATGAAAATTTATTACTGCTGGTACAAAATTGCAACAATATATCAATTTTCAATAGCAATTAGAGTTTTGTAACAGCAACAAGAGAGTTAGATCAGAATTGTATGAAATTACAGTGAAAACTTAGCATATATTCAATAGATCAATTCCCAATTGTTCTAAGCAAATTCTGAGTATATTAAGTTAGTATTAGGCTAGTGTATGCAACAAAATGAAGTGAATTAGACAACTTTAGAAGAGTTTTTCAACAAAAGCAATGAATTTAGTGAGTTAGCTTAGATTAGAGTTAGGAAAAGTTAGTAAAAGCTTTAGAGAGTAAGAATTGATGATTGTTTGATCACTTTCTTTCACAAGAGAGCAAGTAAACTAGTGCCTTCAGGTCTTATGGAGTCTTTACAACAGAAATAGGCTTCTAGGTGATGTCATGGGCTAGGGAGGTGACCTCTAGGCCTCCAAAGGCCAACGTTTAGGTGGAATAATGTGGGGTCTCCTCCTCTAGCCATACCAAAATACCTCCAAAGGCAACGTCTTTCATCGTCGATGCACAACGCTCATCATCAATGGTGCCCCAGACGTGGGGTCTAACATCCGTCCTATGGGCAAGGTCCTGTAAAGACAAGCAAATATGCCCTCCAAGGGCTCACATGTCATAAGTATCATGCTAAGTAAGCCATATCTAATACAAGAACCACCCAAACATGTGCATCAAACCCCCCTTTTCGAATTAAACAAATGCTTAAAGACCTTATAAGTTTTGCCTAATTTAGGTATGGGAGGGGTGTCATGGTGCCCTATTGGGTAATCCAATCCCCTAGTCAAAGGACGTTTCTCAAGAGGAACCTATCTAAGTCATGTAGTGAGTGTGAGGTGGATTTTGGGGCAAGACTTATAGGTATGGGGTCCTTGACATACAAGGGTTTGTATTGTCTCATTTATGTCTGCCTTTGTAGAGGGTGTGCTGCATCCTTCGTTTTCAATGCAACCTTTTTCCAAGCCCTTGCCATTTAATTTATTAGAGTCCAAACATTGAGTGCTATAGGCAATGGAAAGTAAAGAGCACCCCAATGCCACTTGAAGCTAACATACATGGAGTGCCATGTGCAATGGAAAGTAAAAGACACTGCAATGCATCCCCTCGACAAGAGGGACATTTATTAATCATGTGATTTCTTTTGTAGGTCCTTTATTTTTTGGAGAAGCGTTTTATTGTTCTCAGGACCTCAAGGCGAGCATCTAGAAGGATAATGATTGGCTTTTATCTCTTTCAAACTACAACACCTCTGGCCTTCATCCCCGTCTTCCCATGAAATGGGGTACAATCCCTTCTTGGGTCAATGAACTCAAAAACGTAGAAGATAAGGAAACAAAGGGGTAGAATGATGGAAGGTGGTAAGTATGGAAGGGAATGGTACGGTGACCCTTCAAAGGACCACCCAGTAGCAACCCCTTTCCCGAGGGTGACCTACTTACTAGGAAGCCATGTCACTCACCAAGGTGAAACTAGGAAAAAGGTATAAATTCCAAGCAGACGTTTCATAATCAAGAAAGGATTTTTTGCAACATGCTGAAATGCTTCAAATATTAAAATGACACTTACCACGATACCAGACTCGTTAGCTCATGAAGCAAGACTTGCTGTCTTCTAGGGCCAAGCCGATGTGGTGGATGCTGGTCTGCTGCTGGTGATGAATGATGGCGTGACCATAAATAGGAGGGACCTTGCAAGCTCTGCTGGTCAATCTGACTCTCGACACTCCATGTCTGCTACTTGTGGGCCTTGAGACATGATCTCCTTAGTTACCCCTAGCCTAGAGGGTAACACTGACCATGATGATGATCAACATGTCCACATATAACAACCCAACAACCCCCCTCATTAGCCTCTACAACTACAGATCAACCAAGGTTATCGTATCCAAGCACTCCAGTGTATGGGAGATGGTAAGGCAGCATCACCATGAGGTATGTTAGTCCTTTCATGCAAAGTGTTGTGCTTAATTTGTTGGGCATGTGGATGAGGATCTTTGGTTGAAGTTGGATAATGGATCCCTGGCTTGGGAAGTTGTGTTTGTTGTCTTTTTTCACCTTAGTGGTCAGCTTCTATGCCCTAGTCATGTATTGTCATCGCTTAGGGAAAATGGGTACTATTGGGGGGCCCTCACAAGGGTAACGTTCCATTCCCCGCCATACTTAACACTTTCCATCCTAGAGCCTCTCATAGTGTACCAAACTTCAATAATGGGTCATGGTCCATTCTCTAATGAGAAGAAGGGGCTGAAGGCCCAGAGGTTGATGTAGCTGCTCTATATTGCTAAATGCTAAAGGCCACCATAAAATCCTCAGGCTAGCTTGAGCTCTACCCCCTCTAATGGTAATCACCTTTGTCCTGATGTGAATGAATGCACAATTATAAAGGATCATAGCCGAGTAATGAAATGAAGGAATAAAGATTGAAACTTGTAAAGGGGACTTACAAATAATAACTAGGTATCAAAAGGCAATTAACGGGTTCAAAATGCAAAAAGTATTGAGGAAAGGGCATCTTATGCAACAAACGCTCCCTCTACAAAGGCGGTCATAGAAATGGATTTAATGACACCATAAGCCATGAAGTAAACCCTTATTCATATCACTATCACACTTACTCTTGGAGGGTTTCTTTATTTTATGCTTCCCTCGGGACCTATCCCTCTACCTAGGTCTTTTATCTCCTGTCTAGGTTGACACACATAATATTGTTGGATGAAGGCCCTCCCATACATAAACTTGCCAACTCACTTGAGGTCTTGGGTTGGTGTGATGCTTGAAGGGGATATCGAGGTGAATTGTTTACATGGCTTATATCTTAAGTGACAACTTACTTTGCATGATTTAAGGACTAATATTTATTATGAACATTGGTTTACCTTATCTTATATTCTGCTTTGTTTTGGATGGCCCTAACGTGGTTCTTTGAGGGATGTCCTCGGATTGCACCCAGAACGTTGTGCCTTTATTGCAGGACTTTGGCATGTGTGATGTAGAGCAGTGAGTCATCCAATGACTCGCCATTTTCCGACATGAGCTCTCACATCCTTGGAACCTTGGACGATGGACAAATGGGCTTGGTTTGAGCAGATTTGATCATGGTAGCACACAAATGAGCTGAAAGTCCACAGGTTGGGAAGAGTACCCCAGTGCTTATTATTCATTGGTTCAGGGAGGTTGCAGTAGCAGACAACCATACATCATGCAGAGATGAGATGCAACTCCCTCCATCCTAGATGCAGTGCTCTGAACCCTAGATGTCACCCTCCATTGATCATGATGTCATCTTCTAGGGTTTGAAGGACACTTGGGGTACTGTTGATGATTTGGCATGACCATGATAGAGGAGACATAGCTTTGCCATTGCTCCACTTCTAAATGATGCCACGTGGCCTTTGGAGGCCCTCTCTTAGCCTAGGGAGTCTTGACGTCACCACATGTGTGGCCATTTATGATGAATTTTTGCATTTTAGCAATTTGTAAAGGATAAATGAGGGGTCGGCCCACTTCTATTTTGATTTTGACATTTTATGAGGACAAATTGTTAGGCCTAGCCTCATATAAGAAGGCTAGCACTAACTTTCATTTTCTCATCACAATTTCCTCCCTCTTGTGGGGTTTGTTATCCCCTAGCCTAGGGATAACTAAGGAGATCATGTCTCGAGGCCCACAAGTTCTAGACATGGAGTACCGAGAGCTAGATGACTTAGGCATGGCCTCGAGGGCCCCTCTTTTCTTCAGTGCAATCCACATATCACTAGCAGCAGTATCCATCACACCAACCTTGTCCTGAAGTAACAGTGAGTCTTGCTCCATGAGGTAATGGGTCCGGGTATCATGGTATGTATCACTTTGAATTTTGAAGCACTTGAACATGTTGTATTGAATCCTTCTTCATTTCATGACGTTTGCTTGGAAATTATGCCCTTTGCCTCGTTCAAACCTGGAAGGGTGACACAATGCCCTAGTAAGTTGATTTCTCTTTAGGATGGGTTGCTACTGGCTGGATCTCTGAAGAGTCATCGTCCGTTCCTTCTTCATTTCATGACGTTTGCTTGGAAATTATGCCCTTTGCCTCGTTCAAACCTGGAAGGGTGACACAATGCCCTAGTAAGTTGATTTCTCTTAAGGATGGGTTGCTACTGGCTGGATCTCTGAAGAGTCATCGTCCGTTCTCTCCATACTTACTACTTTCCATTTTTATTCCTTCCATCTCCCCTTTCCTTTTTGGGCATTGGGATTGGCTACACTATGAAGGGTTGTACCTTATCTCGTGGGAAGAAGGGGCTGAAGGCCTAGAGGGTAAAAGTAGCTGGCAAGAGTTAAAAGCCAATTTTGAAACCTTCGAGATGCTTCGCCGAGGGATCCCCGAGAAAGCAGTGAAAAACTTCTCAGTAAGAAAAGGGGACCCACAAGATAACATAAACACTCAAGATACTAGTTGATGGATAGGAGGTCTCATCACGAGTCGACTAATTATGACGATGAGCATGTAGCGGTATGACATTACCACCTATCTGGTCACCAAACCAGGGTAGTGGCTCTTGGTGGCATAGCCAAGAGAAAGGGGGTCTCATCACGAGCCAACCTTCTCATTTACGTGAAATGTTTGTGGATAATGCTGTCACCTCTGGTCATCAAGCCAGGACAGTGGCCCTCAACTATTTCCTTGTAGCATAAGAGCAAAAGATCAAAATAAATAAAGCTAAGAATAAATGGCAATGAATGGGCTAGGAAACAATTGCATCCATGACAACGTGAAGCTCGCCCTCCACAAAGGCACCCATAGGTAAGACTCTACATTTCCTTGTTATCACATGCACCCCATGCCCAAATATTTACCCCATGCCACCTCATACACTTACATTACTTGGACTAGACCCCACTTGGGAAACACCCCAAAATTAAGAGAGGTTAGCCCAATAGGACACCCTAAGACCCTCCCCAAACTTAACTTGTCAAATTGTATAACGTCTTTGAGCATTTGTTTGGGGTTAAGGGGGGTTTGATGCACATGTTCGGGTAATTTAATTATTAGATGTGATTTACATGCTATGATCCTTGTGACTTATGAACCCCTGGAGGGCGTACTTCTTGTTTCTGCAGGACCTTGCCCTGTGGACAAGTACACATGAGGGAATGATTAGCTCGGACCTTCATGGGGGCTCAAAGCCCACAGATGGATGTTGAAATCCTAGCCAAGGGTAAGAAGAGATTGAAGGATTGCACCAGATGAAGGAAGGACGTTGCCTTTGAAGGCATTGTGGAAGACCTAGACTTAAGGTCTCATGCTCCTCCCACCTGAAGGTTGGCCTTGGGAGGCCTTGGACGTCACTTGTCAACTGGGGTTGTCACCTTGGAGGTATTCATGAGGTTTTTGGCATGTGTGGGAAAATTTTAGGCATTTGGAGGCCCAACGTTTCATCTCCTTTGCCCAACGTCTGACACTCTAGGCCCAATGTCACCCTAGGAGGGCATGACATCACCTTTGGAGGCCTATTTAGATACAAATTGAATTTATTTTGGTAAAAATGTAATTTTTGAGTAAACTGGCCATGTCGGCCTTGATATTTTGACCTAAAATAATTAAAGGTCATAATTTTGGTATAAATAGACATAAAGTGACATTCATTTTGATCATAACTCATCACACACAAGTGGTGGTTTGGAATTTTCTCCCTCTTTAAGGATTATTGGCTGAAATAACTAGTGCGCATCTCTTGGGAGAGCTTTATGGTGGTGTATTTTGGGATTTTTCATGGTGGAATGGTCTTCAACTAGGGTTTGACTTGATTATTCTTGGTGAAGTAAGTGGAAAATCTGCATTTTTATTCATGCTATGGATGTTTGTGGTAAAATTTACTTGTTTCATGACTAAGATTATGAAATTGCTTGTTTAAACCCTAGGGGAGAAACAACAAATGCTTCTTTCTCTCTACAACTTTTCTACTAGCTTGATCTTTCCAATTATACATTTTCTTGGGAGTGATTATTAGAGCCTTGTTGTTGCCTTTATACACACTTGGGTAACATGGAATAAATCTTCAATCCACTCGGTGTGTCCTTGGGGGCAAGCTAGAGTTAAGGTGCTGTCACCTAAACCTCAACTCCTTCGTCTAGGCCAACTCCTAGCAAAGCCAAGGGGGGTAGTCCCTAAAGAAAATAATCTAAGGCTTAAAACTAAATCTAAGCAATTAGTATGTAGGAGTTTATTGAAATAAAGACAACATATGAAGTAGATTTATTCTGAAGCATATATCAATCAACAACCATAAGATACATAAGAGATACTTGCATAAAAAGGATACTTGAGATAATAGATGCAAGTAAAAGGAAATACTTAAAGATAAATAACTGAAAGTAAAGTACTTGAAGCAAATGGCTTTGTAAATGTAAAATGAGACCAGAGCCTTAAAGGTATAGTGGGCAGTTGTAGATCACGTATTTTAATAGATTGTCTTTATTGATAGTAGGTTAATGAGATACATTTTATTTGCAAAAAAGTAAATGTTTGAGAACTAATCTAGATTTGGCCCTTTAGAGAACATCCCTAGAGTGGAGATTGATCTTGCTGAATATCCAACAGGGAGAGTGTTCCTCTGATTTTGCACACAAGCCCAAGAGAATGTGGGAGATCTGACAGGGAGAACCTAGATCTCAAAGTTCTTGCTAGATATCTTACACAAACCCTCTTATGTTTCCACTGAAGCAATATTTCTTAAGGATTTCCCTATTAATCTATCCGCACTGACCAACCCTAGCGTGTATGAAACTTACTCCCAGAAGATCGAGACAAGCTCGCAATTGGAAGGGTCAGGAACAACACTGGGCGCTGAGGGGAGGTGTTTATTTTAAACAAGAAAGAAAATTGCTGAAAGGAAATGTGTTCTAATTACTAAGTCTTTACTGACCAGCCTCTTGCGAGGAGCTGAGGAGACATTTTATTTCCAACTTTGAAATTACATAAAATGAAATCTAAACTAGCAATTAAAGTAATACTTTCCAAATTGAAATCTATTCTATGTGATTGTTGTTTTAAAATTTAAAGCAAGAGAAAGAACTGAAATAAAAAAATGCTCCAAAACCACAACACCAACCCCCCTAGGGGGAAACACAAAGTGAGGCCTCCCTTGGCTCACTTATTTTATTAACTCGGTTACAATGGTCTCTCGAAGAGACTTTGGATCTCTTTAAATAGAGATATGGATTCTTATAAAGATGGATTGAGTTTATTACAATGTACAATTATCTTATGAAGGTATTAGGTGCTCTTGGAAGTCCCAAACGCTCCAAATTAGCCAAATTTGGCCAAAATCTCCCCTTGTTTATTCAATAACCTGCACAAAACAGCAAACAAAAAGAGAACAAAGATGGCGAAAAACACTTTAAGAGTGTCTTTGGTTATTAGTAGATAAACCCAAAATTTTCTAAGTAAAAGTCTATGATAAACTAGCAAAAATGAAGTCTAAACTAGCTAAGAAAGAGCCTTTTCTTGATGATATTACTTGCTGTCCCAAAACAGAAAGTAATGACAACAAGGATGCTTAAATTTGAAATTTAAACTCTTAAGAATGAAACTACCTTTAACTTTAAAATGCCTCTTCAAAAAATGCTTGAAGATAGCAATTAGCAAGTTAGATCAAAGTAAATAGTTCTTTTGCAAAAGATCTAAACTACTTGCTTTTAAAACATACAAAGTAATATGTGAATTCAAGTTTTTAAATCAACATCCCTTTACTTTGTATGTACGTAAAGTAAGTAACCAAAACATAATTGTTTAGAAAGTGAGAAAGAGAGGAAAGAAGTGCTTGGACTTTCTTGGAATCTTGGGCAATGGAGTCTTGTTGATGGATCAAAGAGGGACTATGTCCTTTTTTTTAGATCTTGAAGACAAAGGTAGGTGCAAGCAAGCCCAACCTCCTCTTCAAATGTGAGAACCTGCAACACTTATAGATCTCTTGCCAACAAATATTAGAGAACGGTGCTACCTACATAGAATGCTTCATAAAGACATAAACATTAAACAAAATGGATGTGTATTATAAAAATTCAAATGTACATATGCAATAAGATCATCAAGCAAGCTAGCTTTTCTAACCTTATCCTACTTGGAGACAGCTCCACTAGAAGGCCGCTTACTAACAAATGAAAATAAGAAAACAAATAGCAAATTTTACCTCACAAAATAGCACATGACATAGATGCTCCACACATGAAATTTGACACAAGAATGTAGCTTCCAAAGCCTTTTATTCCAATTCATAATGATAATACAATACAATGGTACACAAGCATAATACCCAAGCTCCAACTAGCTTTTGCAATGGGAGAGTGCCTTATTATATAGCAAGAGGGGAAGCAAGCCCAAGTTAGGAGGGGGCACTAAGTGGAGAGGGAGGGCACACCAAGTGGATGGAGAGGGGATCCAAGTGCGAGGAGATGGCTGCCACTTCTCCCCAAGCTCCTACAATACGCCACTTGTAAAGCAAGAGGGAAGTAGAGGGGCGCCACTTCTCAAGAGGTAGGCTGCCCACTCTTAGAGTGTGCCACCTCTCAAGAGGGGCACACCTCCTCTTTGACCACATGCTCAAAAACTTAGGTGGAACCTCTTTGACTCAAGTCCTCATTCAATAGATGTTTCCTTTGCTTCCCTTTGGCTGCCACATAGCTTTCTAGCATTTGTTTTACTTAGTACATGTTTAAATATGTTTCCAACAACTTTGCTATAATTTAGCAATCCTGATTTTTCAAGTCTTTTTTGGGTTTTGAGAGTAAAATTGATTTTTTAGTGATTAAAATCACTAATTTCACTCACAAAAGTGTGTGTTCTAGGCTAAAAAATGAGCACCCCCAAGGCATGTGAAGCCTTGTAATACCACTTTTTTATTACAACTTCAAATTACAATTAAAAAATTTCGTTTTACAGGAAGTTTTTTA
Source organism: Picea engelmannii (assembly GCA_009831015.1). Classification (NCBI taxonomy): domain Eukaryota; kingdom Viridiplantae; phylum Streptophyta; class Pinopsida; order Pinales; family Pinaceae; genus Picea; species Picea engelmannii. Next base: position 11,871 of record ML835793.1, on the reverse strand, counting down.
TTAACTGAAAAAATTAAAAATCCTAAGGGGGACTTAGCACATTTCCATAAAACTTTAGGAAGATGTTTAGCATGGTAATAGACATTAGACACTAGGCTTATAACCATGCTAAGGCCTAACCATGAGTATATACTCCAACTTTGGAGAAATTGACTGAAAAAACTCGGAAATTATAAATTGCTTAGACAACAGAATATAATTAACAAATAAAAAAACACTCCAGAGTAACAACTCATGTCTAGGTCTTAGGTGGCTAAACCTTTTACAAAGTTCATCATGCAACATCTCTTATTACGATTCCTTGTAGGGTATGGAAATGTGGAAAATGTTGGTCATATAGACCGACTAAACTTTTGAACTCTGAATATTGAGCATATGATTGCTCAAAACTTCGGCAGCTCAACTGCAAGTCCAGCTAGTGCAACTCAGTGGATAACAAGCCCTAAAGTGCTAGCTCTCTAGTAATCTCATTCTTGTCACCAATTAAATTGTCTTTCAAAATCTAAGGAAGGAAGGTACGCTAGGGCCTAAAAGTGCCTACTCTCTAGCAAAACCTCCCTTAGAAAGGGCAAATGCTTGAGGTCTTGAAGTGCCAACACCTCTTGCATTTACTTCTTCCCTTAGCTAAACATTATCATTATTTTATTTCCCAAGTGATATTGTTACTATTATTGACTCCATAAGCCTCTAATAGGCACTGATTTCTACACTCTTGTGGATGAATGAGACTAAACAAACTTTCAAAACATCTTCTTGAAACTTTCACTAACATTAAGAACCATATTACTGCTGCTATAATTGCTGTTACAACCCTTATTTAGCAGCCTTAGTCAGCATTCTAACCTCCAAAACTAACCCATAAATTTGCATTTGCCTAAGTGCTGTCATCCCAAGGCTCTAGTCTTCCTTTTGCTATTGTTCTACTTCTAGGTGAAAATTTCTGAAGTTGTCTAAGGTTGTTGCTGCTGTTGTAACTACTGTTCCAGCCATCATTGCAGCCCCTTAACAGCCCTCAAACTGTTTATAAAATCACCCCACACTTGTACTAGGAAAACTACTATCATTATATGCTAAAGTGTTTGTTTAAATTGCCTAATTTAAGTACTTTCTGAAGTGGTTTTGCTGCTGTCATAATTATTATTTTACTGTTGTTGCAAGTACTTTGGCAGCCTATTTAAGTCACTTATTGACTTGCTTTAAATATTGAAATTACAAGTGACAAAGTATTATCAACCTTGCAAGGTCTTTATATCATTCTTGTCATCATAGCTTGCAATTTCTAGACATATTTGTTGCTGCTACACTTTTCATATTTTAGTGTTTCAGTAGCATATTTATATCTTGAAGTCATTGATTTGAAACATTGATATCATTGCTTGCTGCTAACGTTTGTTGTTTCATTGGTAAAGGGCAGGTACCATTCATTTACTTTTCCTTTCCCCCCTTTAAACTTTACCAAGTGATTTCTTTCCTCGAGTGACCTAGAGAGAGGGGTGGGTTTTACCTTGTCCTTTTACCCTTCATCAACCAACTAGGTCTTGGGA
>ML835793.1:0-10227 GCA_009831015.1 Picea engelmannii | reverse complement strand
AACCGCTGTGACATTGAGCTAGTGTAGTACTGTGATGTGCCAGCCTAGTGCTGTGATGAGGTATCATTTTTACTGATACATATTTGATGCAGATGATGATAGCATTCTTTTGAGAATGATGATGCTGCTGATGAAGAAAACTTTCGATGACTCGTTAATGTGCTAGACAATGGTTCAAGATGATATTGACGATACTGTCCTCCAGATGCCACTAATGATGCAGACCTGTCTCGCCTGATGCTGATGAAGAATACCCTTCTTGTTAAGGAGGAGTGTTGAAATAATGTAACTGTGAATATCATTCTTATTATTATTTTATTATTGGATTAAATCCCCATTGCAGATTAATCATGTCATTATTATTATTATTGTTATTGGATTAATCCCCATTGTGGATTAATCATGTTGGTAATTGTATAAGGACCAAATCCCCTTTTTGCGGATTGGTCATCGGACAATTACAAAGGATAGAATAAGAAGTCGACCCCAATAGTTATAATGGAAGACCCAGAATTAATTAAAGGTGGGTTTACCCACCCAGAGTGAGAGGTCGGCCTTGCCAGTTGTGACCTTTCACACGTACCAGTTTGATATAAATAAGAGGCTAGCGCCTCACTTCAAACACACAACTCACTTGCTCATTCTCTTATGAGGCAAGCTGCAATTACCAGTTGGAGAGAGGAGAAGAAGAGTGGCGCATCTCTTGGGGAGGACTTTCTGTATTGGTTTGAGTTATCTCTTGAACATTGTATAAGTTATTTATGATAAGGAAGTTTTTGCTGGGTTTTCTTCCCCTAGAGGGTTTTCCAGGATAAATGTTGTGTCTCTTGTGAATGTGTATTTCTCAGTGATCTTGTTCTTATGATGCTCTTATCTATTGAAATGCAAAGAACTATAATAATGGCATAAACATTAATAAAAATCATCTATGCTCTTCCGCATAAAGTTTTATTTATCCAAGTTTGTGAAACGTTCTTTTTAGGGTTAGAAGCCTAAAGCCCAAAAGTGCTTGCACTTTAAGGTTTTAACCCTAGACATTTGATCCTTGACCTAAGTGAAGCCATAAGAAGGGAAAAACAACATCTAGGGCCCAAACGTGCTTGCACCTTGGATATCCTTTTCCTTAAAGTCTAAAGCCTAAGGCCCAAACGAGCTTGCACCTTGTTGCCATCCTTATACACACTTGCAAACGCGAGCTAAGTCCTGCTCACTTAGTGTGTCCTTGGAGGCACAATGCCTAGGTTCAAAGCCCACGCTGTCACTTTGACTTGAACCTCTTCCGTCTAGGCTCACTCCTAGGGAAGCCAAGGGGGGTAGTCCCGAGTTTCTAGATAAGTTTTAAAGTTAGGTTCTAGGAGTTGATTTTAATTTTTTAAGGTTAGAGGGGATCTATCCTATGATGCTAAGGCAACAATGCAAGATGCAAGGGTTAGCATGTGAAGCAAGCCTTTTCCTAGGGCAACTAAGAGTAGTGCCTAAGATTGGGCAAGCGGTCAACTAGATGTTAGGGTGTTTCGTTACAAATATGATTACAAGATACTTACAAAAGAATAATTAAATTAGATACAAGACTTACAAGTAAAGAATGCTAGAATACAAAGAGCAAGCTAACCACTTTTAAGTGTGTGTGCAGGTTACAAGGAGATCAAAGCATTATCATCACATTCATCAACATATCAAGATTATCATCAACACATCTACAAAAAGGATTTAGAGATTTCAAGCACAATTTTTTGAAGATGATGAAGATGATCCACACTCTTAGTTATTAAACCCACAAAGTATTTAGATGATTAAGCTCAAGGTTGGATTATTAAAGGTTTCTTAAGATTATAAAGTTTTAGTTACCTTTATTTAGTGTTTCACCAAAGCCTCCTCCTCCTATTGCCAAATGGCTACTGGATGCTCAATAGTATGGCAACGAGGCCAACCCTAGTTGTCATAGTCAGCCCAAAGAATTGATCTTTTACGGAAAGGACACTCCTTTGTGCCGTGAGATTGTCCCCGGCCTATCACCTTCCGTTGCCCTCCTCAATCCCCATTTTAGATGGTGAAGATGGTGGTCTAAGATACCCTATTAAGTCTATTAAGTTAATATATCAAGTAGGTAGACTTTTAGGTGTATTTTAGAGTGTTTTAGTGATTTTATGATGCCTTTAAAGTGTGATTTAATGCTATGCCCGAAACTCACTTCAGGTTAAATGTGTGTTGCTTAAGCTTATGAAATTAAGAGCATGAACACATGTAAAGCAAATAAAGAAGATGGCTGAAACAAGATTTAGTTATCACATGCACTAGATCATTAACATGTAGCTTACCATGTAAAGAAAATAAATCACAAGGGCAAGAACAACTTGCCAATAAGAAAAAGAAGATGATCACACTTATCTTATGTTGATTTAAAGCATTAAGATCCAAGCATTAAGTGTGAGAAAGAAGATTTAAGTGTTTGCCTACACTATCAACTTTACCATAAGAATTACTTCAAGTATGTTGGCAAATGACCTTAAAAGATTATAGCTTGAAAGAGAAAACCATTCACTTAACTATGAAGCATTAGACATTTAAAGTGTTAGATTTAAGCATGAAAAAAAATAGATAAAGATCTTGAAGTAACTTAAGCATGCAAGTAAATTTAATTAAGTTGATTATGCCCAATAGGCTTATACTAAGGATTAAGGTGTGTAAGATCTAGATCTAGAGTATTTTAAATCATTAAGCATTAGAGATCAATAACACATCTTAAAACCCTAGCCTTACCACTTGGGGTATTATTCTCCCAATAGGTAGGCAATTATTAAATTTGCTTGACTTAGAAATAACTTGAGAAAATGAGAGAGGCAAGCAAGCAAGAGAGATGAGCTAAGAAGAGAGACAAGCAAACCAATCAAACAAAACTACTACCCCACGTCCTAGGTTTGGGAGATGCCCTTCATCTACCAAACCCCACGTCCTAGCTCAAAAAGTGTCCAAAAATTAATAAAAGTAAGATCTACACCAAACTCAAGCTACCCCAAGGCTCACACGTGGGAGGAGGCCGTACCACTCCTTCTCCCACAACTATGAGCCACTAAATCAGCAATAAAACACTTAGATCTATGCACAAGAAAGCCTAGAAATTAAAAGGGAAGGTTGAGAAATAGCTACCCACTTTTTGGAGGGTCTTTGAATGTTGTGTGGATGTCTTTGGGTAGCCAAACCCCTCTCAACCAGATTTGAACCTGCAAAAACCAGCAAGATATTGTTGGTAGAAATGCTACACACAACAAGTAAAGTGAATAAAAACTTTTTCTTTTTAGGGCAACAATTTTTCGAAGAAAAATTTGATTTAAATGACCAATCTTACTAAGTTAAACTAGCTGAAATATGTATGAAGTGAACAACAATAAGTAGAAGAGTAAGAGTTGAGAAATATGGGGTTTATGTTTGTTTCAAGGGAGCCTTCTTCCTTGAGGTATTCCCAATGAAACCCTTGAAGCTAAACCTGCAAAACTTTGAGAAGTGATGTGCATACAAGAGATAATATGTTGAATATGCTAACAAGATGACATTTCAATCCTATCTAACACATCAAGATATATAGATCTACAAGAACATGCATTGATAGATCTACCCAAGTAACACTTTACCTAAGATCCAATGTGTGCAATCACCAACCAAATTGATACAAATTTACCTCATAACTATGGCAAGAACAAGAACATGCATAGCTCTTCCAATTATCCTCCAAAGCTTCTCTTTATTACTCAAGAAATGGATTTTGGAGAAAACTTACTCCAAAACCCTAAGAGCCAAAGAATGGAAATGATGGAACAAGAGAGTGAGAAATCAAGTAGCATTACAATAGCTCAAGATATGGTGAGTTGGGAGTGAGGAGAGGGATCCTTTTATCCTTGGAGAGGGAAATTCACCCCTCTTGGATTAATGCCAAGTGTCCCATACCAAGCACAAGAGGGAATCCCAAGGCTAGGGCGCATCATCTAGGGTGTAGATGGTGTGGAAAGTGTTGGGATGAAGCAAAAAGAAAATGGGAGGCTTATGGGATGGGTGCCAAGGGAGAGGAAGAGGCCCCAACCAATAAAAACGATTTTCTAGAAGGATCCACTAGAAGGGGGGCGTAACTCTCCTTGGAGGGCGGAACTTTTGGGGATGAGGAGAGGAAAATAGTGGTTGATGAGGGAAGGGTGTTGGGATCACACAAAGGTGAGACGTGAGGGGTAAAGGGAGAAGAATCACATGGGAGAGGGACACCCACACACCAAACACCAAGTTATAACGTTGCCTAACCAAGGGAAGACGTCAATCCCCCTAAGGGGCGTAATTTTTTGAGTGATGTGAGGGGGTGAGGATATAGAAAAAGGTTAAATCAAGGTTGGGTGGGTAGGAAAAGCTTAGGGAGTCTCTCTCTAACCTTTATCCATCATTTAACATCCTTTTAACTCATTATTACAATTTTACAATTTTGCCATGTTTGGACTTTAGCAATTAAAATTGCTGTTTTTGACTGACTGACACGCCGGGTGGACAAACCCATAGCAAAAGTTGTCCGATTGAGCTGAAACTTGGTCCATGGATGTGGGGGGTGCTATTCCATTTCTTTTGAGCACAAATACCCCTATCAAAAGTCCAAGGACCTAGTTTTTACAATTTTTGCTCAAAAATAATTAATTAATTAAATAATTAAACCTCCAACTTAGGGAAATTTAATTAAAAATTAATTAATTAAAAAAAACTATTCTAGACTCAATGAAATTCCACGAGACCTTCTAAGATGTCTTGCATGGTCATTTACAATGATTCCCTACAATAGTTACCAGAAGATAAGCCCATTAGAACGTCGCTCACCACTTTGGAGGAATTATTTCAAGTGTGAGGGAAAAACTCAAGGGAAATCAATAAGGCTGAAAATCCCAATTGATAACCTGAGGATAAAAAACCCTCGGTGAAAGGAACTCTCCTAGTGAACCGATCCCAAGGTAATTGACCTAGACATGATCCATGCAGACCTATTACATTATTGACCCACGCAGGGGTGCAGAAATTCCAATTACAAAAAGAAGTGCCGGGGCCAAACATGCCCTGTAGAACCAAAAGTCTTCAACAAATTTGCATATGATGATGCATCTCTTTATGGCACATGGAGTTGACCACCTATGTTGGAGAGGTGGTCAACACACCTTAGGGTTTAGAGTCTACCTCTTTTGCTTCATCTAGATCTATCTTTAAGTTTAATGCATTTGAGACTCCAAATTCCTAGAAGGACAATGACACTGATCTAGGAGTGATATTGTGGCTAAAGTAGTTGTTAAGATCAATCTTCTAAATCTCTCAAGCATCCTTCTAACTTTCCTAACCCTAACGCTAGCAAACTTCAAGTATTTCTTGCTTCTGTTATAAAAGTTTGCTACAGCCACTGAAAATTGCATTAATTTGCTGCATACACCTATTTATATGTTGCTTAACTTGTTTAGAAATCATCTCTAGCAATTGAATAATAATCTACTTGTTTAGTGCTACTTTTCATGATCAATTGTTGCCTTTCTAAGCATTGTTTCTTGCTGCTGTTGCAAATATTTTATTGCTGTCATATAATTGTTTACTGTGATAATTTGCAACAGCCATAGCAGTTTTAACTGTCTAGTGTCTAAAGAGGTCATTGTTGCATGCTTTAGCTTGGTAATTTGTCAATATATGCTGCAAATTGTTCAGTTTTCCGGCCAGGTACAACAATTTTCATGCAACTTCTCTTTTTCCTTTCTAGACCTAGACCTAACTGATAGGTGATCAAGATAGGGGGCGGTAGATTTGGCCATTTCTTGCTATTTGATCCCTTGAGGTCACCAGAGAAGCCTCCCTTGCGGTGGACCTCTTCTATCACTAAAACAAGGGATGATTCTACTTAGGTGACAGTGGTAGTTTCTTCTATAGTTACACAAGATTTGGGGTTCTTGTGCAGGGCTTTGCACAAGTACAAATCCTGTGATAACAGGCAGCAACCCAACAAACCCTTCTAGGGCATGAGTGCTTATCCCAAGCACTAATCGACTTTGAAGTTAGAGTTTCATACTTGTTGAAATTCCAACTCCCTTTCAACAAGACAACAATCTCAGCTAAACAAGCTTTGATACCAGGTAGAAATTTTGAAAATATGTCGGATTTGAAATTTCACCTCACTTTGATGAGGCCACAGACTTGTCACTTAGAACTTTCAGCCTTAGTGCTGAGCTGAAATATTCAGAAATAACCCTGCAAATATCTCAAATATGTGCACTAGTAGTCTAAGCAAGTTCAAATAGATAAACACTGTAAAATACTTCAACACTAGATAATACAGTAGCCCTTAGGCCATGATCTAACAAGTATGCAGATCTGAAAATTACATTCATTAGCAATAGAAAAATAACAATATTTCAGATGTGAAGTTTCATTTAAGGCATGCCAAATCACTCAACATTTCATCATTGCTGCCCCTTCACATAGCTAGCATTGTACCAACAATCTCTAGGACATGCTCTCTAAGAGTGATTCATTACAAAGACACTATCCTCCCTTCATATATAGAATAAGTGAGGGAGGCCAACAACAAAACATGAACTAAGTCCACAAGTAAATCCTAGGCTAAGTTAACAACAAAGACTTAAGTGGAGCATAGCACTAAGCATGAATGCCGCCTGGCACAAGAGGGTTTGTACAACCCAAAGGTGGTGTGTCCACCAAGTCTAGGTGTCTACATGTCAAGCGCTTTTCTAAGCAATATTGTGCATCCTCCAACAATGGATTCTTAACTCAAGTGTTCCTTCTTGACATATGTGCAAGGTGGATCCAATGCTCTTAGGGCTCCATGCCCAACCTCCAAGTGCATATGCCCTCCTCCAAGGTGGTTACTAACTTACTGCGCATGTTTTAAGCATCCATCCTACTCGACAAGTGCGCCCTTGTAGAAGTTGTCAAATCACCACATGTGTGCCAATTACCACATCAAGAAGTGTGCCTCCTTAGCATTGATCCCAAGTCGAGCATACCCCCATGAAACACTTTCCTAGCTTAGTTGAAAACACTTTTGAAGCAACCAAAACCTAACATGCTATGCTATTTTTTGCAGCTTTACGTTTCTAGTTTAGCAATTTTTTCCCCATGTATCAGATTGACATTCAAATTTTGGGGAATGCATGGGAGGATGAGGGTAGTCAGATGGGTGTTTTTAGATTGTTTATTTAGGTGTTTTTAAAAGTTTATATTTTTAGAAGCTTGATCTTTTTCAACAACAAAGGATGGTCTTGGGCACACACTCGATATTTCTCCTAATGGGCACTTTCAGGATTTCAAGATTCAGTGTCCTGTAATTTTTTCTATTTTTAGAGTCAGAAAGTAGATTTGGACGCTCTTTTGGAGATGAATATGGGATTATATTTTTGCGAAATTCTAAGGCCTAGGGCCTTGGTCAAAGTTGATCAAGCCTAGGTCTAAAAATATAATGTTTTTGTCTTTAACATTTTTGGATACCTAGTATTGAGTACAACATGGGGTGAAATTTGGTAGCAATCAGACACTTTGGATTTTTAGGTCAAAATTAGGGCTTGGCTTTTTCTAGATTTGACCATATTGTTAGGTATCCTTTGTGATGAGCAATATTAGTGTCAAATCTCAAGTCATGCCGAGAACCTTGATGTTTAGGTCAAAATAGGGTTTTTGTTGCTCCTAGAAGCAACACTTAACCTAGGTCACAATGTGTCATATTTCCATGTTGATGTTTTGACCTAGTTACTTGCGCTTTCTTGATTATCAATTCCCCGTTATGTTGACCATATGAGTAGTTTGTGCAATTGAGGAGATCTCATTTCCTTTAGATTTGGTAGCTTGAATTCTCACGAGGAGGCACACCCTACTTGAAGAAGAGTTGGGTTGTGTTGACCAAAGCTCAATACAATTTATCTTTAGTTTAGTTGTCTTCTCTTCAACAATGTTATTAGAATCAGATCGTGATTAAACTAATTGACCCCAAAAACCAGAACCAATAAAACACAAGACCCAAAAATCGGTCAACCAAAAAATACATAAAGCACTCAAATTTTGATTTAAATATATATATTCAGGTACATCCATGCAAATCCAAACCATTAGACACAAATATGAAAAATTATCTCATGTCTATAACATTGTAAGGGTGAATATAACAAAATGGCATTGAGTGCAATACATTTCTGAACCAAAATATAACTACATTGAGGCTTCAAATGGCTTGTAAATTCCAAAAGTAATGATTACTATAGTCTACAATCAAATCAAACTACAGTCATTCAAATTTTGATTAAAAAATATACATTCAGGTACATCAATGCAAACCCAAACCATTAGACACAAATATGAAAAGTTTTCTCATGTATATAGCATTGTAAGGGTGAATATAACAAAATGGCATTGAGTGCAATACATTTCTGAACCAAAATATAACTACATTGAGGCTCTAAATGGCTTGGAAAGTCCAAAAATAATGATTACTATAGTCTACATTCAAATCAAACTACATAGTCATTCAAATTTGTGATTTTTTTTGGGTGGAGGAAATGCTCTTGTACAAAATCGCTAAATCTGATCAGTTCTGCCAGTTTTGAACTGGTTTCTAATTGGTTCAGGCCAAAAGTTGTCATTTATGGTTTCTAAGTGCTTCTTGTTGCTTAATTGTTGTTGCTGGAGGCTCGATTCATTCACATGTGAGGTGTTCCCTAGCTAGGAAGCTACCTTTTTTAATTTTGTTACATTGCATACTTCCTATTCTTGCTCGAAGAGGAGCACCTCACTTGGGAGACCTAGTTTTGGTTGTGGGTTATCTAATTTCTGCCTTGGATCTAAGTTAAGTAAATGGACTATATTATATTTGCATGCAATATCCAATTCATGAATAGAGCACTAGGAGTTTTTGACCCTTATCCATTTTATTTTGAGAAATCTTTGGTAGAGAGAGGGTGCACCACTTAGAGGTTGTTTTTAACACATTCCATCGGTTATTACTAGTAGGTGAGGGTGCCCCCTGCCAAGGAGAGGTTTATGACACTTGTCTACTTACTCTTGGGATATGTCCGCTCTGTCTCATGCACCCTTCTTGTAGGTTTACTATTGGCTATTATCCAGCAACAATGATGTGATGCTGAAACAAAGCTTAAAACATGCTTGTTTGGCACTTTTTTGGGGTCCACCCAATCAGGGATGCGCAAGAGTTCACAATTTGACGACAATGTCTAGAGGTTCCCAACTGCTAGAACTGCTTGGGAATGCTCTTCGGAGTGGCTCAACCCTCACCTCAAAGCTCCTAGAAAGTTTCCAAATCTCTTGGATTGCTCCCCTCCATTATTGAACGTTTTTGACTTTTGGTAGATTGTCATATATCTTGAAAAAATATATATGTTGTCACCATCATCATCTATTGTATCATTTTAATTAAGTGACATTTCTCATTTATTCTATTGTAGGTTGGCATTTCAAGAAGTTGTATTGGTACTTTGGTCAACATTTTGCATACCAATAAGCATGATATGAATTTACATTTTGCTTTCTTCTCTGTGAATACTAGCTTGTTTAATGTACCAAGTTTTTGGTCCCAACTGGAGGATTTCATACTAACTCCTTCCATTTTGCAGGATACACACCTTTATCATGGAATGCTCGAGTTCAAATTGCTTTGGATGCTGCTAGAGGTCTTGAATATATACATGAGCACACAAAGGCTCATTATGTTCACCGAGATATTAAAACAAACAACATTTTGCTTGATAACTATTTTCGGGCTAAGGTGAGTTTTGCTTATATACATGCACACATACATATATGCATTACATTAGAATTTTTTAAAGAATACACTGAGTTACAAAAATAGGTGCGAGCCCATAGATGAAACTGTAATTTACACCATAGGCAAGAAGGGCATCTTATTAGCTTGAGCTCCAAGCTCTAGATAATTCACATCTTTCTTAAAGTTAGTCAATCTAGTACTGATTTAGGGAATCTAATGTAAACACTACATTCTTGAATTTCCCCTAGATGTAGAGAGTTGGAATTGGTTTTGAAGATGGCACATCACCTTTTTATATGAAAGATAGGGTTGTTAGGTGAACAACTCCCCATAGTATTCTTCCATGTCATTGAATTATCCAACTCTTAACATGACACACTTCCATTAGAGTGAGTCAACAAAGAGAGTTGAATACTTGATTGAGGTCAGCCTAAAAATGA
>ML835792.1:0-10495 GCA_009831015.1 Picea engelmannii | reverse complement strand
TTAATGGTAACAGTAACTTATATATATTTTACTCTACGAATTAAGTGTGTTTAATTCTGGTTAAATGCATTTGTTTTTAAATCCATGTAATAAATGGTAAATTGAGAGGTTTGGGTGAACCTGGGTAGTGAATTGGTACACTAAAAATTGGTATCAGAGCAATTGGTACACTACACTTATCCTCAACCTCTGTATCCATTTCAATCTCCATGCGGTACATTTTACTGAGGCATTTGATTATAATGCACAGGTTTATATTGTGGTTGTCCATTATGATACTGAGGTTGCACAATGTTCTATTGATGTTGTGTAGTGTTTTATGGAGGTGGTACTTGGTTGAACATAGGTGCATCATGTCCTTTCATCATTTTCACCTGCACCCTATAGGTATATAACATTCTCTCCCTCATCAGATCCATTGTTCTACAGTCTTTGTCATCATGATCCACTAACCTACAAAAGTTACAATATGAACTCTTGGGTATTGTCTAATACTTATACATCATTAAACAATGATATGGATCATTTCCATGCGTTTTATAGATCTTGCACCATGGTTCTCCTGTTGGAAAAGGGTTTGGTAGCCCTATTTCCATGTACTGCAAGAATGTTGGACACTCATTCTTATGGTGTACTTTTTTCATGCATGTGGTACACCAAAAAAATTATATTTTCTCTTTTCTCTTATTCTAGTTTAGTTTAAATGTGAGGTTCTTCGGATCCTCCTTCAACTCCTCTATTGTTAGATCTGTCTTTTGATACTGGTTCTCTTCCATTTGTAGGGTTCTCTGTAGAGCCTCTCCCTGATTTTAAAACTTTTTTTTCCTCAAAGGGTGTTTCATATGTGGTAATAGTGAGTTCACAAAGAGATGTTGATGTTGCATGACAGTCGTGACATATTTCAATTTACCCTTCAATGGTTTGAACCTATGATTGATCACCCAAACAGACTCACCTGGTTTATGTATGATTTCAATCATCTCATTCATGTACTAATGCTTTGAGCTCGGTTTCTAAAATTCATATATTAGTAGCTTCTTGACATATGCAATTGTCCTTGTTGTTCTTGGTAGACTATTTATAGCTAAGCTCATGTACCAATCTAGTGCATGGTCTCTTAGCGTGATAGCTAACTGTACATGTTTTCTATCCTCATTTGTAATCTTCTTTTCTTCCAAAATCTTCTCATAAATAAATAACTTCTTTTCAGGATCCTCTGATTCCTCTCCCTTGAATTATGGTAACGTAATGGTGGGATCATGTCCTGCCATCTTGATCGCTGATGAACTACAACCTATGCATGGTGTATATACTTGACTACTGCTTATTGAACTGAATCCTTCGGTTGTTTCTCCCTGTGTGGATGTACTTCCTACTATGTTTCTTCCACTAAAGTTCAGTTTTCTAAAAAGTGGTGTTCTTTTTGGTGTATTGGTCGCACATGGGTTCATGGGTTCCAAACTAACACCGACATGGATAGGTGTTATGCATTTTGTTCTTGCCCTTGGACCTCTTATCTTTATTTCATATGTTGCATGCATAATTTCTTGAATCTGCTCCATAGCTCAGAGATATTATACCGCCTCTTCATCACTTTCCAAGCCCTCTCTCTCTGCTATCACTCTCCTCTTATTGTTCATGTTATATTGGTTGGGTACTCCACTGCACATTTTTCCAACTGTTTCCATCATCTACTTGATCTGGTATTCCTCCATCATGATTGGGTCCAATGCCTCCTCCTTTCCTTTATCGATCTCTTCCTCCATTTCTCCATCTCTTGTTAATGCTTCCCCCCTCCCCCCATGCACATGGGGAATTTTTAGCTATCTGACTCCATAATCATTACACCTTTGTTATATAATAGGATCTTTATGAAAGTATACAACGACCTAATATACCTTCTTTGCAGTCCTCTGAGGAACTCTTTCTCTACTGCGCTGTAAGACTTCACAGTGTCTACTGCAAATTTTTTGATAAATCCTACAACAATATCGTCTAACCAAAAATTTACTACACACATGAATTTGTTATCAACTTTTTGTAACTGCGTGATCTCCAGAGGATTCCACTCTATCTATCTAATCCAATTTGTCGTGTGGTTCTATTTCAACCTTAATATCCACTCCTGCAACACATGTGGGAAATCACAGAAAAATATTTCATGCAAGTCACTAAATACATACTTTTCCAGATATTTCTGTGTTGTTATTTTAGGGTTTTTGTTGTCTTTCTACACAAAATATATCTCCTTTGTCTTCAACCAACTTTCGATATCTTCCTTTGCTAGATTCCATGGTCTGAACACCCCCTTCTATATTTTCATTCTTTTAATTCTTCGTCAACATATCTGACATTCTTTTAATGACTCTTCAGAAGACTTCATTCACTCAATCCCATTCTATTCCAACCAGAAACAAAACCATTTTTTGTTTGATATTATCATCTTTCTACTTCTTAATCTGAAGCAGGTTCATATCTAAACAAGCTTCCAAGAAATCCCTCTAAAACTGTAGGCCCTCCTGGTAAACCAAAAAACAACACATCACACAGAGTGTACTACATAGTCTCACCCGAGATAGTTCTATGGATGACTGCAACACTCAATTGCTTGCAGTATGGGAATGATTGGGGATCTGGGATTGTACTTTGTGATCTTCATTCATTTACTATCTCATACATATATATTTAATATACTTTTGTTCTTTATCCATGTATGTAAATCAACAGATCTAACTACTTCATCAAGACATTTATCTAAGAGTTCACCATTGACATAAAAGAAATAAACAATAAACAGTTCACATAACACGTGATCTACTGTGTTTCACCATCGCTTGGGATACATCCACAAATATTTGACTCTCAAGCTCTTTTATTATGGTTTCTCAATATATTGTGCCATGCACACTGCAATCTTTGATCTTACAATCTCAACATGATTCTCAATTCCTATGAGGATGTCTAGATCACACCAGGATCCTCAGCCTACAATCTAACCCTTAGAACTGAGTTTCTCGACTCTCCTCTATCTCAACAACTTACAAAAATTTATGGTTCTTATAATATTTGGTTTAGCTATGCAAAAAATTATTCCTTTTCATGCTAGCCTTTGAACTCTCTACCTCGACCTCCTCGATACTTACTTCTACATATTCTTGGATTATCGACCACTACAATATCTTAAAAAAACCCTAACCATAATGTAGTTAGGTTTCCTTGAATGTGGGCCTTTCATGCTTTCCTAGCATGTGTTGATTTTCCTTCCAGCTCTCTTTCTCACACTTTGTGCTTTTCTCTCTAAAACTAGTCTTTTCCCCCAAAATGGGCTTGCACCGAACATTGTGGTATATGGATATAAACCATTGTTACTACTCTCTACGAAGTTGGAAGAATAGGCTTGATATATTATGAGAACATAAAGATAGTGAGAGGGACATTACCAATAGCTAGAGAGAGAACATGAAGGATGCAGTGTAGGAGACAATTGATGTGTGGTATGTGCAAGATTTTTGAATATCAATATTCCTACCAATGGGTAATGCTACTTTATAAACAAAGAACCAAAGTGTTCATGAGTTTAATAAATAGAAAAATATTTCAATGGGGAAGGTGTGCAACAAAGAATTTATGGAGCCAACACAAAAAATTCCATGATATCATACTATGCTAAGTTGAATGGAAGTTACTATCTAAAATGTTTTTGAAACACATGTGGTGTGTGCTAGATCTATGGCACTATTGTAGAATGAATGATGTTCATTTTACATAGAGAAATAATTCTACTTCAAGTGCAAAATGAAATAGGGATAAGTCATCTTCCCTTGGGAAACCACTCCTTACATGCAACATATTTATACTTCAAGTGCATAAATGAAGTAGGAAGCAAATATCTGGCATTGGACAAGGATTCCTGCATGGAGCGAGGCTTCTACTTCAAGTGAGGAATTGAAGTAGGAAAAAGTTATCTTGCACTATGCATGGATTTCTACATGAAGCAAGGATTATGGTTCGTGTATGGAATTAAAGTAGGGAAAAACATCCCTCATAGGGAAAGACTTCTTGCAAGGAGTGGGGTTTCTACTTCAAGTGTAGAAATACTTCAAGCATGGAAACAAATCAAGGAAAAATAATTGTAATCTAAATGTAGAAAGTAGTTGAGCACATCGAGAGAGAGTATACTATGATTCAAAAATGGTAGTGTCACATGCTCATGCCCATTCATGAGAGGGACCTCACTATAGCGATTACTTGTAGGCATACCTTTTTTTTTTGCATAGAATGATGGTAGGTGTAAATCCCCATATGATTGTTGGAGAATAATGGCTAAATGCCGTAATTAGTATTTGGTTTGAGATTTGTTGGAGGTTGTTGAGAGAATCTCTCAACCACCCTCTTCAAAATTAGAATAAGTTAGATCTGGGAACAATCATGTAAATGTATTTATATTGAGAAATACGTAATAGAAAATGTGTATAGTTTTAATTTTAATGTGCATCTCATTTTCTTATTTGGTATCAGAGCCTGAGTGCTATGGGTAACTCCCTCATGGGAGACCCAGGTATGTGTGAGAGTGGATTGTTTACTCTTATTTCTATTTGTTGTCGACTGTGGAGGTGCTAGTTATTATAGTCATGCTAGTTATTATAGTCTTGGATCCACACGCTAGTATGAGGAGCTGCCGAAGCACAATCAATATAGCTGCAGAAATAACGCTGAAGAGTTAAAAACAAAATTTTATTTTAATAAGTGTTTTATTTTCTATGTGAGGATACCATGTGTTTTGATTTGAGATTGTTTTGCATTGGAACAAAATATGCTGATGTGTTGAGCATTAGCTTGTTTAGCTATGTATAACAGACCCATAAGAGTAGAAATTGATGAAGGAGAAAGGTCACGATGGTCCGTACGCCTTGTGAGACATCAGAGATCACTGCTATCTTACCTGGTTATGAATCATTTTGCTGTGGTTGACAGACAAAGCCGCCATTAGGCCTGATGCCATTGAGGGAGATACAATTATTTCAATAGATTTACTGCTAGAGTTGTTGATGGACCAGTTTCTACTAGGTGCTGAGGGTTTCAATCTCTCAAATCACTGAAGGGATCTATATGTTATGTTTTTTGTCTTGTGGAATTTTATTAAATGTGTGTAAATTTCACATGATGAAAACCAATCATAGAACAAAGTAACATAATTTAAATCAGTGGTTCTCAACATTCTTTGGTGCCAAGGGAACACATCACAAATTTGAGTATGTCTACAAGTCTGTTAAATACTGAAAGGTTTTGTTGTACTTCGATGCTTCAAGATCGTCAGTTACAAGTTATCTTGTGAGTTTGTGAGTGTATAAAAGGTCAATTATATGATTGACTACTGAAAATGTCCAGTAATCAGATCATTCTCCTATATAACTGTTGAAATTTTCTCTTYAGGGGAATTCAACAGATGGTAGTGTATCCATAGGATAATTCAATATCGAGATTGTTCTTCGGGAGGTCAAGAAGYGTCAATCCTGTGAATATGTCAATGATKGTCTGAAGCGGTTATACTTTAAATGGATCAAGAGGTAGCTCKAAAGYGTGGAGAAGAAAAKAGCRAAACCGAGTGATTGCAGAGTGGGTAGAGTTTCTAATGAAGACCAGTCGGACAAAGATGACATATATGAATTGTATGTCATTTCTATACTGTAAAAACAAAAAAAARGGGCATTTCTCCATTAAGGGGGAGTGTTGGAGAATAATGGCTAAATGCCATAATTAGTATTTGGTTTGAGATTTGTTGGAGKTTRTTGAGAGAATCTCTCAACCAYCCTMTCCAAAATTAGAATAAGTTAKATCTGTGAACAATCATGTAAATGTATTTATATTGAGAAATACRTARTAGAAAGTKTGTATAGTTWTAMTTTTAATGTGCATCTCATTYTTTTATTATGATMCACTAGTAATGACATGTGGACCAAAAACGAAAGGYATTGCAGATGTGATATAYGAYGTCATATCATAATGTGCAATAGGTGCAYTGTCAAAGAGAAGARGTACATTGTAAGAGGATCAACCCGRCCACACTAAGAGTAGCAATATATAATAATGACTAGTCATACCTATAATATGGAATGGGCCCTCCCAATGAGTTCAAARGATAAATACCTATAAGGAGATAGAATGGACCCTCCCACATAGTTYAAATGATACTTCACCACTTTAGATGTCGAACCACTCCTCACGGTGGAAGTAGTTTTCACAACAAAAGWTACACTACCCTAGTTACRRAATTGTCAYGTCACCTTAGCRTTATCACATGGTGTCATTTTATATTGAATCATTATTGAAAACATTACTTGGTATAAATGATACAATGAAGTAGATGTCATTAATGCCTAATTAAAACTTGTGAGATGCTAAAGAAAAACCCTTACAAAATATGTTTGAGAAAACCCTTACAAAATATGTTTGGGAACCAATAGAWGAGAGAAAACTATTACGTTAATAGCRTATTAAAATGTAAACTCCTTATTATTTCATTCCTTTAYACATGTGCAAAAGATGTTAGTAAAAGTAAATATTTGTAAAAATTTTGGAGTTTTTATGGGTATATTTTCTGGTCAAGTTTTATAAGTTTTATTGAAATCTTGCRAAAATTTGTTGGAACTCCATATTTGAGTGATTGAGTTTGTATAATTAGAGTAATTTGAGGGTTTTTTTAGAGTGTTGAATYCATTTTTACATTMAAAAATACAATTTWAAAAACATAACACCAAATTTCAGAAAAAAAAATTCAAAAAAATTATACAAAGTCTTTATTATAATGCCAAGTCTTAATACCTTATTAYRGTACGCTATATCATTGGAATTGAATTTTGTTGATAGGTTCTCTCATAGGAAAGACCTTGCTCGATYTKAAAAGTTWTGAAAGTGTATTTAGGATTCACTCTTCRAAGTCCCAAATGTCTATTTAAAATTGGAGTTAATTTTATATTTATATAATATAAAAATTTATATATTCAAAGTCATTAGTTTAATTTTTATTGATATAATTTTAAGATTTKAAAGAGTTATAATAACAATGTTTATAAATAAAWTTTGGTTTGAAATATTTAATAATTGTTTTATAAAAAATAATATTTCTGATTATAATTTTTGGGTTWCTAATTTTTTTTAATAGAAACTAGCTYGTAACCACTAAAATATATTTTTCAAAGTCATACTCTAAGATAAAAAAAGATAACTACATAAATAATATACTAAGAAGATAAATATGTCCTATTGTCTTCATTGAAATTATAATAATGAAACCATATATTTTCAAATAACAATTTTCCTTAATTCCATACATGAAACTAAAGTTTATCATAATTATAATTTAATCTTAATTACAATTTAACTTTTTACAACAAAAAAATATTATTCATTTGAGATTATCCTTTCCATATTAAATAATAAATTATTCTTCCAATATTAAAATAAACAATAAATTGGTTGGATCTATAGATTGGAAATGCTAGAAGGAGGTTGCTTGTGTTGCTATATGGCTCTAACCATTCTTACTATTCTCTATAAGGCCAAAAATAGCGTTGTCCATGTATAAGGATAGGCCCAAATCTGGGCTTGTCGTTTTACATGGACATGGACGAATATGTTAAGAATTGCATGCTTGTTGTATATGTCAATCAAAATATTACCATCTCCATGTAAAAAGATGGGCTCGAATTTGGGCATGTCCCTATACACGGACATGGCCATATTTAGACTGATGTTGGTGTTGAGGGTAGGTAGACGTTGGTGCTGAGGGCGAGAGGACGTTGGTGTTGTGGGTGTTTGGTTTAGAATAATTTAAAATGTATGATTTAAATAGTTAGTGTTAGTATTCTCTCCCAGGACGGTCCATGGGACCTAGGAGTAGTTAGTGTTATTTTATGATTTTGCTAGTATTATTTTATGATTTAAATGGTTAATTTTATTTTATGAGTTAAGTACCAAGTTGAGATAATGTGTCATTTGTTTCTCTCCTCGGATGCTCCATGAGTCCTAGGAGTAGTTAAGAAGATCATGATCACAATACTGATGTTTCTTTTATGCTGGGATAATAAAATCTCATATAAGTAAATATCATGAGAATCATGTGGACATTTTTCCATTAAAGAAGAACTTAATTGTTGACTTTGTCTTGAAATCAACCTTGCCTGACTTGAGCCCCCTTTAATTGTTGTGTGAGTTTTTGGTTTTGTGCTTTACCTAGAGAAAGTTAGCTACCTTGAATTTGGAAGAATTTAATTATTGACTTTGTGTTGAAAGAGCCTTTTCTTGAGCTATGCCCCCCTTAATTGTTGTGTGGGTTTTTGATTTTTTCATTTCTTTTTCCCAAAGAACTTTGTATCCCTTCTCTTGAATTGTTTTTTTTCTTGTTGATTTTCATGATTTAACAATAAATATTTTTCTTTTTTTTTTGTTTGTTAATTTGTGCAGGACCTGTGATTAACCTGTGGCTTGAGAAACCGCGACTCAGGGGCATCTAAGCCATCAAAATCACCCGGGGATCGCACCCGTCCTGAGCCACACCAACCCTTAACATGGTTGGATTTTTTGTCCCCGCAGGTTTCAAACCGGTGACTTTAACTTCACTGAGTGGCTTAACAACACACTCCGTCACCAACTGTCCTACACCTCGGGGACTAACAATAAATATTTTATTTTCTAAACTGTTCTTTTTTAAAATTATTTAATTATCTAATTATGTGGCTATGACCCCTCTAGGATAGTTCTTCTTGGTATTTTCCATCTTGTTGGATATATCTTCTTGGTTATTTCCAGAGGATTTTGGTTCTACTTGTTGTTATCGCCCTCCTCATTTTTTTGTTGGTGTCACCCTCTTTATCTCCTTGCTAATGCCACCTTGTGTATGTTGTCATTCTCTTATATTGTTGGTGCAACATGTGTATGTTGTTGATTAGTCTATTGACATTTTACCCTAAAAGTTCTTCTTGGCAATTTGTTGCATGTGTCATGATGAGATCTTCCTCGAGGGTTTGATCAATGATCCCTTGAAGCTTTTTCTAAGCCTATATATATAAGAGGATAGAAAAAAAATATCATGTAATATTGTTTCCTGTTTTATTTTTAAGTTAATGTTTTTCTACTGATTGTTTTTGTCAATGATTGTAAAAAATATAGTTGTTCTAGTTTTTTCAATATATGTCTGCAGTGCTTTGAAGTTGTCATAAATGCTTAAATGATTGTGTTATAAATTTAGTAATTCCATTTATTTTTTTTATAACTTATAAACTTTCATATTCATGAATTTTCAAAGAATAGATATTGAGGCGAGCTGTCAAGACATGAGTCTCCAAAAATTCCACCCAAACACTCTAGGCTATCTAAAGAAGGAAGAAGAGGAACCTTGTCTTCGATTGAGACTCTAAGTGACCAACAACAATCCAGTCAAAGGAGGAGATTATCAAATGAGTTCGTGAATAGATCATCTCGAGAATGTGCTCAAACAAGTGCTATAGATGCATCCTTCTTAGAGAGGTTGCAATTGATACTCCTACACTCGAGAATGTAGGGAATACATCAGGACAAGAAAATATTTTTTGTAATTTTATTTGATTTTGTATTTTTGTGTAATTATGTATTTATTTTTTATTTTTTATGTTACATTATTTCAAGTTAAATGTTGTAATTATTTTCAAATGTATGTGTAGAAAATAATTTTAGTGCAAGGGAAGACAATGAAAGAGAGAGTGGGTGTCACGAAGATTCTAATGTTGGTGAAGATGCATTTAGGAGGAGACGTTATCAAGAAACATAAGATTACACACCTACGTCCACCTATCCTTTGGATGTTGTTGATGAGCTTCTCTAGGAAGGGATTACTGAAGAAATGAGCCTGCAGTGATGTTTAGGTGTTAAAAGCAGGCTGGAACACGATTTGAGGAGCTTGGATCTCCCTTGGGAGAGTAAACAAAGCTTGGAGATTGTTTTTCATTTATTGCAAAAATTTATGGATTCATATCAAAAGATGGGGCCCATCACTAACAATTTTATCGATCTGATGAGGAGGCAAAAGTAAGAGGTGATGGGCCCTAATAAATAGGATGTAGTAAAAAATAAAGTTTCAAAGGAAAACACTATTTATATGTTCAATTTCCAAGATGTACCAAAGAGGAATATGTTGAAGGTGAAATATTTTAAGAACCCCAACATAGCAGGACATCTATATAACTGATTTTTGGTAGCAAATGGGAAATTATCATGGAATGATGAGGTTCCACATTATTTTTCTAGACACTTTTATGCAGATTTTTTTATAGAAATGCACCCTGATTATACTAACCTACCATTTGATTATTATGGGGATGTGTTACACATTATTTTCGTCATCCCTATGATCGTTAATGATGTAAACCTATCTATTGCCTTTAGAGGGGTCACAGTGGCCTAAGTTCCTGAAGAGAGAAGGAAGAAGAACTTTTCCTGAGAAAAGAAGTTGCATTTTCCT
>ML835791.1:87372-100483 GCA_009831015.1 Picea engelmannii | reverse complement strand
CGCCCAGTGAGAAGTTAGGGCGCGGGTTCCTTGTTTTTAAGTGGTTTTTGAGGAATTACTCAGCATGGCTTTGGCTAGGAAGAGGCATGAGTTGGCCTGATGCCAGGTAAACCTGTATGGTGCATTTTAGGGTTATAACACCTGGGTAAGCCACTCTCCTTGGTGTAGGAGCTTCCCTACCTTGACAAACCGATAAAAATGGATCCCCTACTGGAGATTTCTGTTGACTTCTATGTCCACTATCTGATCAGTGGATTCCTGTTACATGCAATTAGGGTTGAGATATGTTGGTGTCAGTTGTTTTGCGATCTCTTAGGTGTCCAATAATGCTGGAAAATATGGTCGAAGGAGGTCCACATTGAACATTGGGTGCAAACTAAGGAAGGGTGGAGTGTTGAGCTCAAAATCATTGTTACCCACAACCTTGGTGATAGTGTAAGGCCCATAGAGAAGTGTTCAGAGCTTCTTATGGGGCCCTATAATGTGCTCTTTCTGCAAATGTAACCAGCCTTATCTACCACATGAAACTGGTGCAGTACCTAGTGTTGATCATTGTGTTGCTTGTACTTAACATTGGCTTTTTGCAAAAAACTGATGGACTTGTTGGAGGATGTGTTGAATTCACTCAATGAATGTGGTGGATTTGTTGGACTCAGACTAAACATGGGAAGATTATTCCTATGTGGTTGCAAGAGGTAGTGCAACATCAATGGGACCCAAGGGTTGGAATCCCAACCCCACCTGAAATGGTCTATGGTCATGGAGCTTTGGAGAGCCCTGTTGTAGCTATGTTGAACATAGCGAAGAATATCATCCCTTGTACGTGGATGCTTAGAGTTGTACATGCACATGATGTGCACAATCATCCGATTGAGCACCTCTGTCTAGCCATCAATTTGGGGGTGGAAAGAAGTGGATTTAGTGAGCTTGGTGTCCAATAGTGACCAGAGACCCGACCAAAATATGTTGAGGAACCTATTGTCTTGATATGAGGTGATGGTCTGTGGTATCCCAAAATGGATCCACACTCGTTCGAAGAAGAGCTTGGCAGTATCTACCACTATGATGCTCTTCTTGCAGGCTGTGCTAATGTCCATCTTCGAAAACCGATCAACCACCACAAATACACAATCATTTTAGTTCTTCATGGACAGCAGGCGAGACATGTGATCCATTGATATGGATTCCTAAGGCCTCTTGGGACTAGTAAGAAGGGTGTATAATCCTTGCTTCTTGATGGTCGGATTGACAATGGCATAGAAAGTGAAATATCTGATATACTTGCTGACGTCTTCTCGAAGTTTTGGCTAATAAGAATGTTTATGTATAATGGCCACATTTTTCTCCACACCAAAATGTCCCGCCATTCGACTGTAGTGAGTCTCCCAAATCATGTTTTCACACTCACTTGTGGGAACATAGAGGTGGCCTAGATGGCATAATAGTCCATCCTGGATGTGAAAATCAGTGACATTCTCTCTTGTACACAAGAGATGATAGGTGGTGGTGAAGTTAGGGTCACACTGATAAATTTGGGGCCACTCAAATGCCTCATGCCCACATGAATGGAGAAATTTTGTGAGGGAAGCAACGAGAGGGTGACTAAGGCAGTCAACAACATGATTTATGCTTCCTATCTTATAGTTGATGTTGAGATGGAACTACTGTAGGTATGTTGACCACTTTTAATGACGGTCATTCCACAACTTCCCCTGTGTCTGTAGGAACTGTAGAGGCTTGTGATCAGTGTGGATGATTGTCTCCTTTCCCAAAATGTAATGCTTCCATTAACGACATGCTTGCACAATGGAATACATCTCTTTTTCATAGGTGGGGTATTTTCAGACAGTATCATAGAGTGTCTCATTATGGTATGCTACTAGATGACCATGTTGAGTGAGGACTTCACCTACAACATAGTCGGAGGCATCAGTCTCAATATTGAATGGTTATTGTAGATCAGGTAAGGAGAGTACTAGACTTGAGCACAAGCGATGCTTCAGATCATCAAATGATTTTTGTTTTTCCGGCCATCATGTAAACATTTCCTTTCCACCACCCTTGGTTACTTGGCTGAGGGCCAATGCAATATGGGAGGATCCCAACACGAACCTTCGGTAGAAGTTGGCAAGTCCCAATTTGCTCCAAAGCTCGGTTATTATGGTCGGGGCTAGCCAGTCACAAATGACTTGGATCTTAGCTAGATCCACATGTACCCCATGCCCATAAATAATGTAACCCATGGATTGGACCATGTTCATTCCAAAGGATCATTTTTCCAAGTTAGCATATAGCTTGTGTTGCCGCAAAGTGCCCAAAACCTGTTGAATATGTTGCATGTGCTCCTCCCAAGTTATGTTGAAGATGAGGATGTCATCCATATATACCACCACAAAAGAGTTGGTGAAGGGTCTGAATACATCATCTATCAATATCATGAAAGTTGTTGGTGCATTTGTTAAGCCAAAGGGCATGACCAACCATTCGAAGAGACCTTATTTAGATTCAAAAGTTGTCTTCCATACATTAGTTGGTTCAATGGGAACCTAGTGGTAGTTGGACTTTAGGTCAATATTGTTGAAGAACTTTTCCCCCTTGAGTTGGTCAAGAAGGTCATCAATCCGGGGAATTGGGTATCGGTTCCTAACTATGATTTTGTTTTATTCTCTATAATCAATGCAGAGCCACTAGGTCATGTCTTTCTTCTGCACCAACACAATTGGGCTTCCGCAAGGGGAGGAGCTAGGTCAGATGTGCCCCTTTTGAAGAATATCTTAGATATGTCACTTTATTTCATCATTTTCCATCAACGAGCGATGATATACTGGTCCATTAGGTAGCGATGCACCAAGGGTTAGATCAATTGGATGCTTGACTTGGTAGTGCATAGATAACCTAGTGGGTGAGGAGAATATGTCTTTGTACTCTTACACAATCCTTTCCACTTTATTCTTCTGCAAATAGAGGTTCTGTGTAAAGGTCATAGATGTAGCGATGACCTTCTAGTTATTCCGAGCATGGATCACAAAGAAGACAAACTTCCCAGTCTATGAAATGACCTTACTGCATTGCTTAGTAGAGATTAAAGAAATAGCAGTAGGCGGGGCTACCTCTGTTATCCTGTACAATTTTCTACCCAAAGTAATAATTATACTACGGAATATAGACTCATACACAACATGTCACTTCCACAAATATGGATGGCCTAAAAGAACATCACAAAATTCAAGGGGAGAAATATCACACAATACCTCGTCTTTGAAGGGCTTGATGTTGTAGGGAAGATGACACTATTGGTTGACCTAGAGATATTGTCCTTGGTGAAGCCAGCCGATGGTGTAGGGTTGCGGGTGTTGTGTTATCAACAGGTCCAACCGCCTAACTACCTCTACTGAAATCAAGTGCTTCTGACTACCACTATCGATAATGAAATGCAACGGAGTCCCCTTTACCCACAGCTGTGAGTGAAAGAGGTGTTCCCCTTCCTCTGGTTCTTCTGGTTCAGTTGGTTGGAATTTCGTGGTAGCGATAGTGGCACCGGGTTTGACATTGATGATCCACTTCTCACTTTCTGGATTTGATTCGGAGTCGAAATCTTCCTTTGACTTAGAAGATTTCAGCTTGGACACTAGTGACTACTTGGAGAAACGTTCTTCAGTGTTGTGCCAAGGGATTTTATGGTATTCACACCATTTTCTCATGTCCTTCTTCGACTTCTCATTACCCTTCTTGATTGCGTCTTGGACCGATTGTCCTGAGAGCGACCATATTTTTCCTGTCCCTTATTTTGTGGGTTGGGGCCGACTTTTCCCTGCTTTAGTTGTGAGGAGTTTGTAGATCCAAAATCTTGCCTCTTTTTCTTAAATTTATGCTATATCTTGACAACATATCTATAAGCCACACCTAATGATGCGATGTCCAGAAATTACATTTCTGTTTGAATGTATCTATGCAGACAACCATGGTAATTGAGCACCAGATGTCCTTCAGAGTCTTTGATACCCAATTTGGTGCATAGGGTATGGAAAATATTGGTGAAATATGGTACTATCTAGTCCCTTTCCTGACGCAACGTAGTCCATCTTGTGTATTGGTCCTTGTAGCTTCCAACATGGTAGTACTATTCTTTAATGTTATCCCTGAAGGAATCCCATGTGGGGGCGACCGCAAATATTGCAGATTCCTCTATGGCCCTTTGCTCAGAGTAAGTATCCCACCAATCCTTAACATGGGGGATGACCTTGAGGAGTGCAAAAGTAGTCTTTTCCCTGTCGAAAAAATTGTGGATCGAAAAATAACCTTCGAGAAGATTCAACCATTTATATACAACATCTGCATCTATGACTCCTTCAAATAATGAAATATCAAAATTTCCCTATACCTTGAATGGGATTTCATGGCCACTTGATGAAGATGCATCTCCTGTGGGAAGCTGCCGAAGGATTTGTGAAAAGTTGTCCACCATTTTTTCCCTTTGTCGCACAAGGGCTTCCTCAAACAACATTTTAAAAGGATCTCCTACTCCATAATATTTCTTCTTTTCCCCCATGGTTTTTTTTCAGGATTGGCGTGGATGATCTTGCAAAGGATCGATTAGTTTGAGTCCCAACTTCTTGTACCCAGATCTTGTCGGGGACATGCACGAAGAAAAATAAATCAAAAGCAGACCGCTTTGATACCACTGATCCAGATTTATGAGCGGAACGAAAGGAATAACAAACTGAATACAATAACAGAGAGATACAGAGAACAACAACATATATCTAGTGAAAAATAACTTCTATTGAATAAATAAAATAGTATGAAACTGTAAAATTGTAGAACTGAAAACAACTTGCTCAAATGGTGGTAGTTATCTCTAAGAAGAGATATGGCTACTACATGCATCCGTTTGAGAATAATGATTACAATGAGGCTCCAAAGGCCCTTATAACACTACTCATGAATTCAAAAACCCTAGACATCCAAAAACCTAACCCTAGGAGATGAAACACCAAAATTTATGTGGGCCCCGATGGGTAAGTTGGTACCTCAACTTCCCAGGGTCAAAAAGTTTGCGTACGACCTCCGTTTTAGGCGCATGATAGCATGTTGGAAAGGTCTTCTCGATAACTACACATTATGTTGTCAAACTCTAACTATGTCCATAGTTTTTGTCTGGAAAGCCAAACAAACACTATTTAGGTCCCCAAAACGGCCCTGGAAGTACAGAAAGATGTGCTGACATGAAAGATTCCAAAATAAGCCAGTTGGATTAGGTGGGAATCCACCAGTCTCCACCTATAAGATGTGTAGGGATTCAGAGAACCCCGAAAGTGTAGAACCCACAATTACAAAGAAGTATAGAAGAATGTGTAAACAAAAACCTATCAAGAGGAGCCAGTTGGAATACGTGGGTGGCCACCAATATCCACCTGGATAAGTGACTAAGAAAACTGAGGGAACTGGATGCAAGGACAGTCTAAAATAAGGAGGAGAAAAGCTTCAAGAGTCAGGATATCTAAAATAGGGATAATTGGAACAACCTCCACAATCAAGTGGGTTAATAACACAATGGCCAGAAAGGGAGCAAATAAAAAAGGAAAGCAATCAAAGCCTTATTTTTCAAAAGGACTGGTAAATCAAACAAGGGCAGCTCGAGCAACATGGATGGTAGGTTCGTGCTTCAAGCACCTGAGAACATAGAAGGAAAATCAATACATAGTGGAAATTGAGGAGGCAATGAGGAGACAACCCCACTCAACTTTTGATGCAGACATAGAGAGAGAAGTAAAATATTGGGTTGACGACCTTAAGTATACTTGCACCGGGGAAACTAAGTATTTCCATCTGACTGAAACATACTGGGTGGTGAAAGCCATTGTTTCTCAGGCTGTAGCTAGGGATAAAAGAGATAATGACAAATCTCTCTAGTCCATTGAAATCCTAGATGGAAATTTAGACCTTTTCTACCTCTCCCTGTTTCGAATCAGGATGAGACAAGAGGCCCAAAGTTTGGGAAACCACCCAAATGTTCCAGGATCACGAGCCTACCCCATTCCAATTAAGGATGAGGATGATACCAACATTGCAGTTGGTGAGGTAGACAAGGGAAAGGGATGTCTCGATTACCTGGAGAATCCCAACAACAAACTCTTCGGGTTCTGATCCTCGCTCATGGCATTTTTGCTTGCCTGAATTTTTCAGATTAGAATGACCCCGATAGTTTCTTTTTTTACTAATCTTCATGGTTAGATATGATAGCACCCTTGCTGTTAATTTTGATCAAGGGGATATTTTCTTTGTGATGTTTAAACTTAGTAATCCTTTATACCCTCTCAGATGTAAACAATGAGGAGATTGGTTTCCGATATGGAAGCTCCTCATTAGGATTCTCTTTGCATGTTTTCCTGAGCATAGATATACATCGATGAGGGATCTGGTTTCCCTTAAGGACTACCTATAAATTTTCAGGCCCCAACCTAGTTTCAGTCTCGCTGATTTTTCAACCAATGTTTAATGCCCAAACCCAGTTTTATATCAGCAAATAAAACTTAGTAGAAAATTAATTTCAGAACTGAAACATGAGGATTCTGAACATCGTTTATAATGTAGAAATAAAATATCAACAGTACATAAAACTCAGAAAATTATAGACATAGATATTTTCAGCCTAACATCGACCCTAGAAAAACCCACAAGGGGAAAACCAGTGAGAGAGGGAGATTTTTATTATTTAGGAGCTTCAGAGAACTCTGTTACAGCATATTCATCTTCAAAAATTTAAATGACAAACTTATCTCGATAACTGTGCCAGGTCTTCACACAGGAAATAAGCCAAACTCCTCAAAATTCTTTCCAGAATTTTCTGCAATAAATTGCAGGTCTGCTCCTCGATTTCTGTGCCACCAAAATGTTGTACGAATGCCTCAAAATGCATGCCAACCATCTCATCCCAAAACATTGCAATAAATTTTGTACAACCACCTTGGGAAATGTGCCAAAACCTCCAGAAAACAACACAGCACCTTCTCCTCGAAATATGTGCCAAAATAACAGTCGTATGGACCGTACAAATTGTACATAATTCGTATAGTACAGATTGTACTTTCTGCATTGGTTTTTGTGCCCTTTTTCCTGATGTACAGAATTCAAAAGTCCGTAGAGTACGACCTTTTCTGCTGGACTGTACCTTCCCTTGATTTGTGTGCCTTCTCTTCTTGTTGTACAACCTGCTCAATCTGTACAGTACGACTTGCCTTCAATGTTGTCCTTACTGCCTAGATTTTTGTGCTAGTTTTTATCCTTGGAATGCATGCCCTAGCTCTGTAGAAATGGCTTCCTCTCTAAACTCAAAAATGCTCTCTCTCTTGCTCTCTCAAAATGAAAACAACAACCCAACAATGGGTGCGCCCTCCAACCCTAATCGACCTCATGAGGTAGGTGAGGAGTTTTCTAATCCAATGGCTAAGATTAGATTAGATGTGTGGCTGAGATTAAATGTCTATTCATTCACCCTCACTAAAGTCATAAAGTCACATTTTAATTTGCATCTCACAAATTAAATGACTAGGGCCCACATTAGGCACTTTCTCACCCCTTAGGCGTCTAGGGATCAGAAACACTTGCCTAGGTACTTTATTTAATTAAAAATTTAACACTACCTTCGTTGGTGCATATGTTCTTTTAATGTCCATATATAGAAATATAAAGACTTTTTTTAGCTTAAAAAAATGTGCAACTACTAATAAAGAAATCACAGCCAAGCAAACAAAGTATATGATTTCAACTTATAATATGTATTTTGAAATTGGTTTGCATTGTGTTATTGTTAAACTCATTTCATTTTCTAATTTGCATTATTTCATTGTTGAAATCAATGTACTAGATCAATTTCCTTGGTATAGTTTCTTCAATGCACTTAATCAATCCACCAAATTGTTTTGTGTTATATCATTGTCAAAATCAATGCAAATACATAATCCCTATGCATTTTATCATTAGTGAAATCATTGCAACTCCATTGTTTTGAATCAATTTTTGTTATATAATCGTTGAAATCAATATACCATATTATTTTGTGTTATATCATTGCTAAGATCGATGTGGGTTACTTAATGATTGATATTGTATTCTTTATTTTCATGGTTGAAGCAACATACCTCCTAAAATTTGTAACTTTCTTCATTTAGATACCCTATTAAAATATAATTACATAAGTTAAGAGATGTTTAATCCTCTATCTAATTAATATGTTTATTCCCAATATAATTCTTGCTATTTCACATTTGAAAACAATTGAAACTCGATAAATAATATAACACTTGGTGATAAACAAGTATAAGCTGGTCTAGTTTAAAAACATATTTTTAAATTAATGAAAATTAATAATTTATGGAAATGAAGAATAATAATAATTATTATAAATGAAAGAAGATATTTAGAATCCTATATATTTATATGATACATGATAAACATACAACATCTTATGCTAACTTTGAAGTCTCCAAAAAATCAAATTTGAATCAACATAAGTTTGATATTGAATTAGGTTTAACACTAATCTTGATAATGATTTACGAATATTGTTAAAATTAATTTGAAATAATTATTCAAAATATTATTGAACCAACTTACTTACTTCTTTAAACATGATTTTTTTAGTTTTTATTATTAGTAATTTTGCTTTCAAAAAATTAAAGAATATATAAATATTGTAAACATTGTGAAATAGTTATGGTAACTTGTCCTAGTTTTGTGTCTATTTCTTTTGTATTTTGAAAAAAGATTAAGTAAATGGTAAAAATATTGAAATGGGTATCTGAATTTGTCATAGTTTTGTGGCTACTTTTTTGTATTTTGAAAAAGATTAAGTAAATGATGAAAAGTTGATAGTGTCATATACTTTTAGAGAAGTTGAAGCCTAATATTTTGGAGATGTGGAATGATATGATCCACAAGTAAAAAAAGGTACATACTAGAATAGATGTGCCCTATGTCCATTAATTTCAAGTGGATATTCATTTGTTATAAATTCCGTCCTCTTTGTTATATAATGCAATTTACGTAGAGGCAAGGCTAAGGAAAGACTTTTTTGAAACATGATAGATTACCCTCATGCCAAAACAATCTTTCAATAATTTCACTCTAAATTACTAAAATCTAGTAGAAAAATAAATCCAAATTAAAAATATTTTAAATTGAAATATCATGATAAATTATTTAAAAAGTATCCATCTCAATAACTATACATTAAAATGATGCAACTCGTGATAATACATTCCATGTTTCTTGGTGCTATGTTGTACATCTATGTAGATTATTTGAATGAGATATCAACCAAAAACATTATTATGTAGATTATTTGAATGAGACATCAACCAAGTAAATCATTAAATATGCTTTTAAGTTATCTCCATATCTTATTATGTAATTGTAGAGTCTTGTTGCGATTAATTTCAATATCTTATTTGAATCTAAATGAAGGGTTTTTATTTTTTTGATTTTTGATAAAATAATATAATATAATAATAAAAGAATATTTGAATCTAAAAGAAGGAGGGTTTTATTTTTTGGATTTCTAATAAATAATATAATAAAAAAAAGGAGGGTTTTATTTTTTGGATTTTTGATAAAATAATATAATAATAAAAGAGTTTTAAAAGTGATATTTTCATAAATATGAAATTATCTTAACTTTATATCTACATATATGTATAATTTTCCTTAAATTAATTTTAAGGAAGCAACCTATATTATTATTTAATAACTAAAAAATTATAAATTATATATATATATATATATTATTTTAAGAAAATTAATGTGACTTTGGACTATTGATATATTTCCACCGGATTATAATTTTTCTCAACGGTACTTGCACCAGGGATTCGAAGACAACCGTGGGTTCCATGACAACTTTGACACTCATTAACAATGACAATCTACATAATTGCACTAGAAGAGCCGTATTTCTACCACTCTAGGAAGAGCTCCAATTATCATGTAGATGTGTCACGTGTCTAGTGTAGGGTTTTGAGCCCTAGTATGTGTCCCACAAGGGTCTCCCTCATCACGGATCAATAATTCTATACTCTTTGTGGGCCCAATGGTTAAGAACATGTGTTATCTCTGGGGAGGTCATAGGTTCAAAACCGGCGGGGGGTAGGGATGCTCATATTGGCCCGTTGTGACAAGGCTAGAAGGGTAGATGACCCCTGGGATAGAGGTTTCACTTAGGTGGTGCCTCGGGACGTCTCGACCCCTGCTGAGTCACAAATTATTGGTATATCTGGCTTGCGGGCTGTTAGATATACTCTTGGGAGGTTGTTGTTCCCATGGTTAAAAAAAAATAATTCTATACTCTTTGTGACTTAGTAAATTTTATTGAGTATATATATTGCTTTTTGTTCATTAAAAAATGAGCATTATGTATATATACCGATCTTTATTGTTTTCCATAGCAATGTGAAGGGGGGAATTTATTCAGTTTAAAATAAAAGTTTAACACTATATTATAGTATTATAGATTTACTTATTTGAAAATTTAAATGGTTGATTAAAAAATAATTAAAAAATAAATGTTTAATTGATTAAAAAATAATAATATACTTTTCTTATATGTTTTTCATAGCAATGTCAAGTATATGGAATTTTATCCACTTTAAAATAAAAGTTTAATTTACAAATTTATTTATTTGAAAATTTAAATGGTTGATTAAAAAAATAAAATTAAAAAATAAATATTTAATTGATTAAAAATTAATAACACATTTATCTTATATATTTGAATATTTGTATATTTTAAATTAATTAAAATTAATAATACATTTTTCTTATATACTTAATTTTTTAATATTTTGAATCAAAGTTAGTTTGTTTATGTATTTTCAATTCTCTTTAAACCTTTAATAATATGGAAAAGTAACTGCTAGCAAAAACAAAAACCTTTGCCTTAGGATTCCTAATAAAGAATCTTGTTTGTATCATGGTTGACATTTACCAACAAGATGGTTTGTTTATGTATTTTCAATTCTCTTTAAACCTTTAATAATATGGAAAAACAAAAACCTTTGCCTTAGGATTCCTAATAAAGAATCTGGTTTGTATCATGGTTGACATTTACCAACATGGAATTAAGTTAAGTATTTGTTAGCAAAATTCTTTGTCTTCATTATTACAAACAAAGGATATTCTTTGTATCATGGTTATGATGGAAACTTTATAAATATTTGAAAATTTACTATAAAGTTTAAAGTTTGATATTTAGATAAATAAACTTTGCAGCTTTGTTTGCAGTTTGAGATCTATAGTAAAAAATAAACTTGTAACTTATAAGATGTAATTTGATGAATATTTCAATAAAGAGAATATTATTGTTATTATTTTATATAATTTATATAACTAAATATTGATCAATGGAGACAATTGAGAGTCAAGAAGCTATAACTTGGTAGCTAAAATCATATACGATTCTCTTACTTTTGTTCTAAATAAGGTGAATAGCAATAATGTTGCAAGTACCTTCCCAAGGCAAGTAGATTTATAGATTTGTAAGTAGATTTCTAGACTTTTGTTGTGTGGGAAAAAATGTGAAACAGGTGACTAAGTTTACAATTAGAGAGCAAGCCAAGTCTCTTGGTTGTTGTTCCAACAATCAATTTGTGGTGTTTTTTCTATTTTTTGTAGTGACCATATTAATTTAAGTCTATTAATTTCATAAACTGAAACAGTAACTTCTACTTGATTGCAAAAAACTCGGTAATTTCTTTTAATTCAACATATACGCATGTTAAATTAATCAATGAACAACAATTTCATAACAGAATAAAAATTACTTAAAAGAATAATACAAATTTACCTCTTCCTAATGCTAATTTCTCCATTGACTCGGTTGTCCAGCCCGCTGCTTTGTTGCTGCCTAATGCGCTGACCAACTCTGCTCAAACCGTGTTTCCTCCCTGTCAGCTAGGAGCAGCCTATCCGGCTTCCTAGCTCTAGGATACCGTAAGGCTATCCTGGCCCCCGTGCCCAAAACCCCCAGCAAACCGATGCCCCCCCCCCAATTATCCTCCCAGACTGCAGAACTTCAACTCAGAACTAGAAAATCCATGCCCCGAAACCAGAACTCCCCTTCTCCAAAAATGCTTCCTCCTCCAATAATGCCCCCCCTTTCTCCTCGTAAGACTCCTCCTGTCATATCCCCTCCACCGACTCTCTTCTCGCTCATTAATATCTTATCCCTTCATTATTATCTTATCTCTTTATTTAATGTCGTATCCCCTCATTAATATCCTATCCTCATATTTAATGTCTTATCCCCTCCCGCATACATAAATCATTTAATTGAACAAATTAAAATTATTAACCCTTTTAAATTTATTACCCTGGTCATTCAATGTGATAGGTAATTAATTAATTTAATTAATTAATTATTTAATCATAAGTTATAACAATTAATTAATTAACTAATATTTAATTAATATTATTATGCCAATCTTTGTTTAAGTAAAACCATGTTAGGACAATTAATTACCTAATTAATTTTTCTTAATAATCCCTAAGCCTATATTCAACTAGGGTTGTTACATACACCCACCCTTCAGGAAACTTCGTCCCGAAGTTAAGGTATCTTATGGTACAAAGGAAAAGAAACATGGTTCACACATTCATAACAATTAACCGACATTATCAGTAAGTAAGTTAAGAAAACTCATACGTACTAGTGTATATGTACAAGAAATGCATGTGTAGTTAGTACATACAAGTCTCGTGCATGTACTAATAATCAAAACTATCATCCTTTAGTAATTTATGTACGCATCCAATCTAGTCAGCAAGACTAGTCTTTTACAAAAGACAACAAACCAATCAATTGTTTGAGAAATCCTTTATTTACAATTATCCGGTTCAACAATTTTATTTAGACAATTGTGGTTTAGTTATGTAATTATGAATATCCATATATACACATTTTTATTTTTATTTTGAGAAGGGAAAACATTAAATTCCACCATAAGACAAATCTCCATACTTTCTCAACTATTTCTACTCATCCTTCCTCCCTAACTTACTTCCATCTCCATTCCTATCCTTCCTCTGCTAGACTATCTTGGAGCGTCAACTATATTGA